>VMDR010003912.1:0-66070 GCA_007922815.1 Macrotus californicus | reverse complement strand
TTCTGTCAGTTTAAATGGTGCTCCTTTGTGAGTAATCTAGTTTTGTCCTCTGGCTGTTTTTAACACCTCTTCATTATCTTTTGGATTTTGCAATTTCACTATGATGTGTCTAGGTATGGATTTCTTCCTGTTTGAGGTTGTGATTTCTTAAACATGAGTCATGTCTTTCATCAAGAACATGGAAAGTTTTTAGCCATTATCTTCAAATATTGCCTCTCCCTCATTCTCTCTTTTCCCATTCAGAAACTTCTGTTAGAAACATGTTGTATTTCCTCATTCTAGCCTCTGCATTTCTTAAACTCTCATTTCCATTTATGTTTCTGTCTGTCCTGAAATTTGAGTAATATTATCTGAACTGTCTTCCAGTTTATCTATCTTTTCTTCAGTTATATTTATGCCCATCCATTAAGTTTTTAATTTTCATGATTCTATTTTTCATTTCTATAAGTTATATTTGGTTCTTTTTAAAATTCATCTGACATTTTTAAAAGATAATTTTTATCTTGTTCTCATATATTTAATTTTTGTCTTTGATAATTAAAATATTTATTTTTATAGTATCTATCTGATAGTTTTATTATCTGAAGTCTTAGGAGTCTAAAACTACTTGTTTTGTTCACTACCTTTTGATCATGACAGAATTTTTTTCCTTCTGAGTTTCACTTGCAGAAGGTCTTTAGGGGGATCTAGTGTTATCTGGGTTGAGTATTTGTTCTTCACGGACCTTGTGTTTGCTTCTGCCAGGCATCCTAGGGCTATCACTTGAATGGAATTGCTTTTCATGAGGATTTGATAAAGAATGTAAACATAAAGCCCAAACTTGCACAGGTGAAGGTGAATGGTTAAACATTCTCAGAGGTTAATTTTTTCCACATCTAAATCATAGTCAGTAAAAGTAGGTAGTTAAATATTATTCTGTTCTATTTTTTGCATTAAGGACATATGCCAAGATCTTGGCATGAAGGATGATAAATTTCAACTTCCTAACTTTCATGGGCACAGGTCAGCTCTTGTGTTCCTATGTGAGCTGTAAAACTCAAGCTTCTTAATTTCTGATTTTGAGAAACCCCTGTGTATTATGAATTGTTCAAAACAAAACCTCTTACATTAGTGGAAACCCAATGAACCTCTTTCATGTGATAGAAAAATAGGCAAATAGAGAGAAACTATATTTCTTTAAGATAACTTGGGCTCTCTGCTGAACACTGCATAAGCATTACCCCACTTAATCTTAGAACAACCCTGAAGACACATATTATTATCCTCATTTTTACAGATAAGGCAACAAAGACTCAGAGAGGTTTAGTAATTTTCACAAAGTCACACAAGTAATACATTTCAGAAATAGAGCTTAATTCTAAATTTGACAGATGCCACACCAGGGGTGTGTGTGTGTGTGTGTGTGTGTGTGTGTGTGTAATTTCTAATTCTCAAGTTGAAAGATTGGTGGAACATGACCCCTATCAGGCCTCTTGATGATCAGACTTCCCCTTTCAATGTATTCCAATACCAATTCTGTTCTGGACTCCAATGAACCTCCTAACTGCTATACCTATGGCCCTTGCCCACCTTGACTTTGGCAACATTTTTTGTTGTTTCTCAGTTTCTTGTTAGAGTCCTTCCTCCTCTGGTTTCTTGTGTTCTGAGGATTCATTATCTGTTTCTTTGCTTTACATCTCTTTCCCTTTTTAAAGTATAGGTATCTTCCTACTTTTTCTCATTTTCTCCTTGACTTTTTTCTTACTCCCTCCACTTCCTGATGGTATCATCAATCCCATGGCTTTAACCTCCACCTTTAAGCAGATGACTCTTGAACTTCCATCTCCATCTCAGGCCTCTAACCCCAGCTTCAGACCCTTAAGTGCAACCGCCTACCATACATCTCTACCTAGATTACCACAGAGACCTCAAATTCAATGTACTCATGCCTGTACTCATTGTCTTCCTCCTAAAACCTGCCTCTGTCCTGTCTCAGACAATGCCCCCTCACTTCCCATTCACGCATAGAATGCTGGTCTTTCCATACTTTCTATGGCTTGTACATCACCTAACAAAGTTTCTCAGCCTATGGCTCATTCTAAGGTTACACTGTTCCTGTGGTCTTGCCTTTATAACTTTACTCTGCTGCTCCCCTTTCTTTCAGTGCCTCTCCATATTTCTGGTTTTCAAAAACCTTACTCAAACTTAAAATTTAACTCCTATATGAGCAATTCCTAATCTCTGTGTCCTTTAAATGAACGTCTTAGCATATTGTAACAGATGTTGTCAGTGCCCATCTGCTCTTGCCCTTTCTATTTCAATACATTCTAACTCAACTTCCAACCAACAGTACTCAAACTTATTTTCTTGGTTTTTTTTTTTTTTCTGGTTACTGGTAGATTTGTTCTCTGTGTAGCAGGCTAGAAGTGTGAGGGTATTAACACTCCCCCAAAACAGCTCTCAACCAATAAATACCCAGCTCCCTCACTTTTGGGTAAAATAACTGAGCAGGTATCTTATGTTGGCCCTCAGAGAATCCCCAGTGGAGTTAAACTGTAGTTGCCCACAGTGGTAGCTGAATTATTATGGCACCTGTTGACTGCCCTTCATTCCCTTTCTCATGTCTCACTCTAGTACTGGTGTTTCCTGGAAATATTTCTCAAATAAACTACTTCACTCAAATCCTTGTCTCAGGGTCTGCTTCTGGGAAATCCTAACTAGAATGCATATGGTCTGTGCTTCTAGCAGCACACTCGATTCCTGGAGGGCTGGGCTGGGCTTCATCTCTGTCCTCCGCCCTGGTTAAGTTCCTGCCTATTAAAGATGAGTAATGATAGTTTAACGAGGAGGCTCTGGAGGCTATGGAGAAGTAAGCTGGGACCTGTAAGTCAAAAGGGTGTTGCTGGACTCTTATCACAGGCTCAGGGGAGAGGGGGTGCTATTAAAGCCATACAAAGAGGAGAACATGCAGAAGAGAGAGGTAGGAGGAAGCAGAGTCCTCAGTGGTATGGAAGCCAGCCTGGAAAGATGCCGATGGAGGTCAGTGACAGGAAAATGATTCCAGAAAGCCAGACTGAGACAGCTGAAACTGAGAGTCAAGGGTGGAGAAGGAGGGGAAGATTTACTCTAAAAAAAAGTAAACAATGACCCTCGAAGAAATACTGCCACAACCTGAGTACATCAATTTTACCTTCTGTCCCAGGTAGGACCCACTTGACTACTGAAGCCTCACAAGGTTTCTCTAGGCGAGTAGCATCCAGAAACCCATGCCCTGGGCACTTGCTTGCCTATTTGTACTTATTCTTGGTGAACCAGTGTCTCTTCTGTAACCTTGACCCTCCCTAGGGCCCAGACAGGAGAACCCAGCTTCCTTAGTTTCCCAACCCTCACATCAGACACTTCCCAAATGTCTTCACTTTACTTTTGAGTTGTCCCTGACTCACTCTGGTTCTTTTCTCTCTGTCCCTTCAGGATGAGCCTGAGAGCCCAGTGGGGCTGGGAACCATTCCGAGTGGAGACAGTGTTTCAGACCTTCAGCACTGCCCTTCATCCTCCCACAGGCTGGCATTATATGAACAGCCTACTCCTTCCAATAAATACCCAAAACTCACCCGCATGTATATCAACCAGAACCGCTGAAGCCCTCCCCCCAAAGCAGGATTGGGAGTTGGGAGTGAAGTCAGAAGACCCCAGAAGGCAGGGCCTTGGGTCTAGTATTTGGCTAGAATGCCTTCCTACTTGCCCTAGAGATAAGGAGTTCAGGCAGCTCTTGCCCAGCCTGCCCAGGGGACGAGAGGGGAATTCTACAGAAAGGATCAAGCTCTATAATAATAAGCAGTGTTAAAGGGAAGCCCACAGGAGCTGGTGGAAGGCAGAAGGTTGGAAGGCCTTTGAAGACTTGTCCCTGAAAACTGTTCACTAAACTCACATTTAAACTGGATAGCTGCTGCATGGATTAGGATAGGCACTAAGAAAGGACATTACTGAAAATCCATGAACAAGGGAGTGCTGACCTCCTGTGCTAGGCTACATGTGACAGAAACAAGGGAAGATAACATCCTCACCCACAGGAAGGGGATATCTTTACTGTCTTCTCCCACCCCTTCAGAAACTTCTCCCTAGGTCCCTCCCCCAACTCTCACATCCACAAGGTCAGAGGTAGAGGAGACCCTTCTAGAAATGGCTTATCTCTCCTTCTATGTTCCTTACCCAGGCCATTCTGGTTCACTGCCATCCCTTTAGTCTCTGCTTGGATTTCATTGCTTCATAGGAACCCTGGTCTAAATCAGGCCCTCCCCAACACCACTATATCCTCTTGTCACACCCAGACATGATATTATTTATTTACTTGTTCCTCCACTGGAATCTAATTGTCATGGGGGTAAAAATATAATCTTGTTCCCTGTGATCTCCCAGGCATCCAGACAGTGCCTGGAGCACAATAGGCATCGCCCAAGACATCCAAGGGGCCAGCCCCATCCTTGGAAACTTGTAGTCCTCAGAGCAGGGAGAGATCTACATTCATGAAGGGGCCAGAGAACTAACTGCTCAGCTCTGGAGAGTGTTCTGGACCTCGGCAGCTGAAGAAGGCTTCTGTGAGTAGGTAAGTCTTCCACAGGATCTGAAATAATAGGAAAAGTTGGGGTGGCAAAGAAGGAGCAGCACTTAAAGTAGGGAACCTATCCTACAAAGACTCATTAGTCGTGATGGGTGGTGTGTAGGGTTCAGGGAGGAGCCTGGGAAGAGTAGGGCAGAAAGGAAGCCATGGTGGCTCTGCAGGATGGCAGACCTCTCTCTGTGGCCTCTTCCCTACAATACCCCCATCATCCTAGAAAACTTGTCCCTTGTTGGTGGTGACAGAGGTAGTGGCAAAAGATGATATGAGGGTAGCACTGGGGGAAGAACAAAGAGGACTTTTGGGAGAATTGAGTTCTAGTCTTAACTTTGTCATTCACACAATATGCAGGTCATACAGCCAATCTGATTTTCAGTTTGTCCATCTGTAGTGTCAACAATTTATTTATTTATTTACCAAACATTTATTGAGCACTTACTATGTGCCAAACATGGTCCAGGGCACTGAGTTTACAGTCATGACCTACCTAGACATGGTCTCTTCCTGTTGGAGCTCACAATCTGGTAAGAGAGCCAAGCATTACATAATATCATCTACAAAATTATCATTTCATATCTTAGGAATTTTATAAAGAAAAGGTGCCATTTGTATGTGAGAAAATAGCAACAGGACTCAATTTAGTTTGAGTATCAGAAAAAGCCTTTTGAGGAGGTGACATTTCATTTGAAACCTGAAAGATGAGAAGACATAACCCGGGGACAAATGGAGAAAAAAACATTCTAGACAAGAACAGCAAGGTCAAAGCCCCTTAGGTAGGAAAGTTCTTCTCTTGTTCAAAAACATGAAGACTGGCTGGCATGGCTGGAGTGAGAATGAAGAGAGATGCAGGCGGACCAGACTATGCAAAGCTTTGAGGACCGTGTTCAGGAGTTTGAACTTTATCCTGAACAAATATGGAAACCTACTGAAAATTTTTGAGCAAGGTGGTAACATAACCAAAACTATATCTTAAGAATATCATTCTGGCCGTTACTGGTGTGGTTCTGTTGGTTGGGTGTTGTCCTGCAAAGCAAAAGGTCACCAGTTCTATTCCTGGTCAGGGCACATGCCTGGGTTGCAGGTTTGGTCCCCCAGTCAGGCAGCATTTGAGAGACAACCAATAAATGCTTCTCTCTCACATCGATGTTTCTCTCCCTCTCTTTCTACCTTCCCTTCTCTCTAAAAATAAATAAACAAGATCTTTTGTAAAAAATGTATCATTCTGGTTGCTCTGTAGAGAGTGGGTTAGGATTGCCAAACAGGCAAGAAATGACCAAGGCTTAGACTAGGATGGTGGCAGTGAAGATGGAGAAAAGTGAAATGAGTGGCTCTGGATATACCTGAGAGGCACAATCAATAGGCCTCAGTGTTGGAGTGGATGTGGCAGGTGAGGCGGGGTACCAAGGATGACCTGCAGGTTTTTGATATTAAGTGGAGGTGTCTGTGACAGGGATGGGGAACATTAAGCGAGAAACAGATGTAGGGGCAAGACCAAGAGCTTGGTTTTGTTAAAGCCAAGACAGAAGTGTCTGTGATACACCCAAGTAGAGGCATCAGGAGGACGGTCTGGAGCACAGAAGAGCGCTCTGAGCAGGAGAGCATACTTGAGAGTCAGAGCATATGGGGTTCAAAGCCAAGAGGTGATACTTCCATTCCTTGCACCCTAGTAAAAGTAAAGAGACCGTGGATTCAGGGGTGACAGAGGAGCTTCACCAGACTCCATGTCATCGGCAGGAGTGATGGTGAAGGGCTGCAGGCAGCTGGTTTGGAAGGTGGGGTCTCCAATCTCCCTGTTTTATCTGAGTTATTAGGATAATGGATGCAAAGTGAATTTGTCCCCGTGAATGGGAGGCGGGGGGTGGTCTTAGGGCCTGGGGAGTGGCTGGGAGGAGCCGACTGGGGACATTCAAAGAAAGAGTGGGAGAGGCTGAGAAGCTTGAGCAGGGAGTGTTGATGAGGATACAATCACGGGGCTGCTGGATGAAAGAATTCTTAAGGAGCCCTGGAGTGAACACCATATGCGGAGTTTAAGCAGTCTTGCCGTAATTAGAGAGCCCCAGCCCTGCGGCCTTCTTCTCTCCCTTTTCTCCTCGCTCTCCCTCCTTTCTCTCTCACTTTCTCCCCCTCCTTCTCTTCTTCTTTCTTCTGCAACCAGAGATCAAATCTGCTCTCCCTAGCCCTGCCTGCATCTCAGGGACTCAGACCCTATGGTTTGGCCAAGAAAGCCAGGAAGAAAGAGGCACCAGTAGATGAAGGATAGTAGGCATGGTGACAAAGGGGAGGAGCAGGCAGAGGCTTGGAAGGGCTGTATCAGGGGTGGAGCTGTGGTAGGTGACCCAGCACAGCAAACCATGCCCTTCCCGTCATCCTCCCTAGAGCATCCCCTTCAGGAACAGGGTTTGGATGAGAGGCCCTAGGGGAAGCAGCTCAGGCCCCAGGTCCCAGACCCCAAACCCACAAACCTGAGTTGAAAAACACTAGCCTGAGAGACGTTTGACAAAGTTTTCCCTGGTGCTGACTGTGAAGCTGTGATTACTCAGGGCTCCTGGCAAAGATCCTGGCAGAAATCGTAGGAAATGACTGGTATGGTAATTAGAGTGACTGAGAAGTCCAAGACCAAGTTCAGATCTAGGGTGGGGCTATTCCCATTGTTCTGTTTCTCATCTCCTCTCCTCAGCCACAGACTGAGCCTCTAACAGCCTCAGCAGGCAGGAGTTGGACCCCAATTCTCATGTGACAGGGATTACCACTATTCCCTGATATTTGGTCTCCTCTCCTCCAAGGTACACCAGAAGTTGTATTTCCCTACCTCCTAGAAATTAAGAGTGGTCATATGACTTTCTTTGGTCAATGAAATGTGAGCAGAAGGAAGGTGTACCCGCTTCTGATGGAGAAATTTAATTGTCCCTGCTCAACTCTCCACCTCTCCTTGTTGCAGCAGCTGTGGGAGCAGCTGTTAATACAGGGGGTGCAACCCCAAAACATTACATGGAAGGAAGACCCTGGCCTGGAGAGTCATCCTGTCCTTTACTATTTAAGTCCCTGATACTCAAGGGTTGTTTGTCATGGGATCACGACCTAGCTATCCTAACTGATGCTAAGCTGAGTGTAGTATGCCTCCTGTGGGAGGGAGAGGGGGTCTGTGAAGTGAAGAGAGGAGAGAAGAGTTATCTTCCAGAAGGTTGATAAAGCAACTGAGGGGAATGGAATACTCTTTTGAATTCATGATCAGCAAGAAGTTACTTAGAAAAGTGAAAGCGAGAGGAATCCTGATGAGTAGTGACTGTTCTATAGCCAGGGAGGTTTCCAAAAGCTCTGAGAAAAAAAGTTAATTCCTTAATTCAGGCATTCAGTCAGTCTTTCTCTGTTTATTCATTCAGCAGTCATTATGGAGAGCCAGACATGATGCTGTGATGGGGGACACCACGATAAAAACGTAAGACCACTGTCATGGAGAAGCTCACGGAGAACAGAGGCTCTTATAGCCTGGAATCCTGAGAAAAATGCTTCCCTGGAAATCTTGAATGATCATGATGAGGAAGGGAAAGAGAAAGAGTTTAAGCTTCCATGTGAGAGGCACAGATGGACACAGAAGGTAGAACGAGGATCAGCCCAGGTTGAGAAAACTCAGAGCTCCATCATGGCCACTAATTCCCCAGACATTCACCTGCTATGTGCCAGGCATTGTTCTACATGTTAGTGTCACCAAACAGGAAGTGGGGTTTGGCTGCCTGTCGCCACCCATAGGCAAATTCTGGAGGCAGAGGTTTGGTGAGAAGAGGAAAAGGGTCTTTTACTGCACAATCTGCACAATCTGGGAGGATGGCAGGCTCCTGCCTCAAAGCCTGTCCCCTCCGGAATACCCGGAGGAAAACATAGCTACTCTCTGCCACACTAGTCCGAGGCTATGCCCAGAGTTCTCTTCTGCCATTTGAAAAAACACTCTGAGAACCACAAGTGGCTACAGCACAACCATCCAGGTGACTTAGCTTGTTACAGGTTGCAGTCTGGCTTTAGGCTCTTTCCTGGAGTCTGCGTGTGTCAGACCTAACGCCAAAAAGATCCTGCAGGCCCTGGACCTGCAGGTCCATGCCATGGGTCCAAGAGGAAGTGTGTTTCTCCCTTCCCTTGGTTTAAATTTCCAAGCCCAAATTTCTTCAGGCTCTGGGAGGGTCCAAACCCCCACCCCAGCCACTCCCATCCTTTTCCTAGGCTGGACTGACAGGTCTAGCCCCCTGCTGCCTTGTTGATCTTTATGGTTGGTATACATGCCACTGTGTCCTCTGGTCTCACCTTCAATCAGGGACCAGAGAGGGGTAGGGGAGCTTTGCCAATCACTCCGGCTAGCTTCATGTATGCTCAGTTCAATGACTTCCTCCAGCGCTGTGCTAGCTTGATTACCGGGGCAATGCAGTGTTGCCCTTGCCTCCTGCAGTTCCCTCCCTTGGCCCCTCCTCTGCCCCATGGTCTGGCCAGGGCTGCCTGTATCATTAGGAAGATGCAGAGGTAAAGAGGCCTGGAGAAAATTAATGTGCAATATTAGTTTAACCAATATGCAATATTAGACACTGATAGGATAAGTGTGTAATAAGAGTCATGAAGAAGGGGACTCTGCCTCGGCATTTGGGAAAGGCCTTGGTGTGTGAAGACAACATAGGAGTTCACCATTAATCATTCATTCATTCATTCAACCTCTCTTTTGGGCCCTGGTAAACCTGGAAGAGGACTGTCTAGGAGGGACCATGCCCAGATGCAAGGACCTAGGGTCAGGCTGAATTGGAGCAGGTGTGTCTCCAGGGCAGGTTCAGCACTGTCACTGGGAGAACCACACATCTTATTTACAGAAAGAAAACACCAGCCCAAACTGAGTAACAGGTTGAGGGGTGAGATGAGGGCCTTGGAAGAAGACAACTCACAATGTCAAAATCTGAAAAGACTGAGGTCAGATCAGAGAGGTGAGCAAAAGAGGCTTGAGGAAGCTTGCGGGAAGGAGCCAAGCCACGTAAAAGCCTCGATGTGCGTTGCTGATGCCGGCTGCACAAGGGACTGCGGAGCTGCTGACCACAATGTGCTAAACTGATTGGAAAGGAGAAAACTGGTCAAATTTTAAAATCACAAAAATAGACCTGGTTTGCTGAAAAGAAAGAAGGAAGGAAAGAAAGAAAGAAAGAAAGAAAGAAAGAAAGAAAGAAAGAAAGAAAGAAAGAAAGAAAGAAAGAAAGAAAGAGAAAGAAAGAGAAAGAATAGCTGGCCTTTCTCTCATCCACCAGCTACTTCTCTCCAGTGGGCTTTCAGTACCAGGGAGCATCAACCCTCATGGCCCTGAAAACAGGCAGTAAAGGGTGGGAGTCCCAAGGTGGGAGCTCCGGGGCTTGGCTGTGGGGTCTGGATGGCTATTGGGAAGACCTGAGCTTCCCCCAAAGGGGCCAGCAGCCTGCCTGGCTCACACCTTGAGGTGGGCTGTGAAACTGCTGCAGACAAGGTCAGTGTCACAGGCCCAGCTTCTGGAGGCCCCGGAGCCCTGTGCCCAGACTTCCCTGCTTTCAGGCCAGGACTCCAGGGTCGTCATAGCACTTTGCACATGTGTGTGTGATTTCTTGGTTTATGTTGGTTTTTTTCTGTCTTTAATTAAATTCCTTTTTGGAAAAGTTCCATCTCCGCAGAAGCAAGGGATTAAAAGTTTTTCGGTTTTGTTTTTGATTTTTGTTTTCACCCCATCTGTGCCATGGCTTGGGGCCTTTAGTGACTGATTTTCATGTGGGGACAATGGGCACCTGCTTGAGCTGTGTGGGAGGGTGTTGAGTGAAGTGACAACAGGAGGCCAGACAGGTGGCAAAGCCAAAAAAAATGTCTTCCTCTTAAGCTCATATACACATGCCCTAAATGCTCACCCTCAGGGAGCTTCCCAAAGGACTGAAGCCCCAGCTTTCCTCCCTCCCTCCTAGCTTCCCCCACCCCCTCCTGTGTGGCTAAGTCCCAGCCTGGACACTCCATCATCAAAGAGAGAAGACAAAGCCTGCTTGTTGCTTCGTATTTGTCTTGGGAGCGCTTGTTCCTAGGAGAGCCTCCCGGCCTCCCAGGCCAGGAATAGAACTGACTCTACACGGCCAGCCTGCCTGCCCCGCCAGACCTTCTGAATTGCTTGTTTTTATTAAAATTCTTCTGCACGCGCAATCCCGGACGGTGTGTGGATCTTGGATGAGGTGATGTGGGGGACCTGGGGCGAGGAAGGCCTCAGGCTTATTCAGCCTGGTGTTTATTTGGCCTGTCTTTCCAGAGTAGTAGAAAATGGAAGTCCATAAAAGTGACCCCAGATTGGTGCCCCAGAGTATGGCGGGTGTGACACAAGGTCCGCTGCAGGCCTGGGTCTGGTTCTGAGCTGCCAGGCACCAGATGATACAGGAAACACTCTGAAGAGCCTTGGGGGAGGAAAAAGGACAGGGTCTAGCCCTAACCCTGCGGCAAAGCTCTAAGAACTGCTCCCTCTCTGCTCTTACCTGCAGGCTCCTGCAGGGTGACCATCAGCCTGGCAGTGCTCCCTTGGCCACGGGCAGCATTCTGAAGCAGCAGGGGCCCCTGGGACAGCTCAGCAATAGAAACTTTCTGGGAGCAGGGCTGGGCTCCTGGCTTCCAATTTTTTTCCCAAGTGCTGGCCTGGTCACAGGCTCTGAAAGCAATGCTCTGTAGGCTCTGTGTGTCACCTTCCTGGGCCCAGATATTCCTTGGCATCCACCTGGTCTTGGAAGATAGCACTGGCCCCAAACTCCAGATTAAGATCTCTTCTTATAATGGAGTTTCACACAGAACTTCTATCCCATCATTCAGTCCCATTTACCTGGAGGCTGGTTTCCTTCTTGCCCCACCGATCCCCACCGGAGGTCCTTGGTGAGACTGGCAGATGACTGCAGACAGTGGCATGGGAGCCTCCAGCCAATGTCATGGTTGAAGACCTGGACTTGTGCTCCCAACCATCTGGGCTCCAAGCCGCCCTGCTGAAGTGACCATCCCATAAGACCTGTGGGACACGGTGAAGGGTGTAGGGTGGGGGAGCAGTTTTCAAGTCAGGAAATTGCAAAATTTCCAGCGTCGGCAGCCAAAGGCTCAGTGTGGAAAATTTCAGGCTCCAAGTGGGGTTCCAGAGGAGGGGGAAAGGAGCCCTGGGGCCAAATGCTTGTCCCAGGCTTCGCAGACCTGGACCCTCCCCCTATGGGCAGGAGGTCTGGTGAGGTTGCAAGGCAGTATTCTCTCATGGTAGAAAACCAGAGTCCAGGGTGCTGGCTCACACATCTTCCCTACCCATGAGGGGTTTACACTCATCAGAGAGAAAACATACAAAAGGGGCCTAGTTCTCAGGGGAGTGCAATACAGGAACCCAGCCCTCCGTGTTCAGAGGAAAGCTGAGGCTCAATGAGAAGGAGTTTGCTCTGGACAAGACCAGAGTTTCCGTGTGAGAATTGTCTCCCCATACAAGGTGTGCACATCCTAGTGGGGCATAGGAAGGGGTGCGATCATGGGGAAGATTTAAGGTACAGGTGGTGGTCTAGGCTGAAGGTGCCTTCCCCTCCCGTTTGATTCATTGAGGGAGGGGGCTGGGGTGCTGCCTCCAGGAAGAGCTGAGGTTCAGGGAAGCCAGAGCAATGAAGGGATGGAACGAAATGGGGGTGGGTGGGGGGTGCCAGGCATGGAGGCCAAAAGTGGCTGCAGCCCTGGCCAAGCTGCCGGCCAAGACTTCCTCCCCGCCTGGCCCAGCCACCACAGTTGTGTCCCTTGCACGGGCCCCCGCTGTGCTCAGCAGCCACACTCCAAGTGGCAGGGCTCCCACCTGTCATCAGGAATCACTAGGGCCCCAAGGGGTATCCTGCTGACCCCGTATCCGGGCCGGGACCATTTGACCGGGCTTGGGGGGAGCCGCCCGCCCGCCGCCACCAGCATCTCCGCAGCCTGCTCGGGCCTCCTCTGGGCTGCTGGAGCCGGGCCGAGAGCGTGCAGCCCGCCGGCTTGCGGCTGGGGATTTCACTCGGAGCCGCTACATTTGGAACCCATTATTTAATCATTAATTTCCTCCTCTCGTCGACCCCTTCCACCCCGCCTCAGCTCGGCGCCCCCGCCCCAGATTAGATCTCCACGTGGTGCTTTGCAGTGATCCCTGACGGGGCTTCCGTGCTGGGGACGACGCGGAGGCGGGGAGGGGAGCGAGGAGGGGCTGGGGCTGTCCCAGGACTGCTCAGTCGTTGGGTTGGGAGAGGAGATGGGGTCGCCTAGGGACTGGATGTGAGAGACTGGAGGGTGCAAAGTGCCCAGACCCTGACCCCAGCAATTTGGGGACAAGCTGTGCCTCCATGGGGGAGTCAGAAGGAGGGGGCTTTTCCAGAAGCTCATGGAGAAGGTGGGGTAGTCCGGCCAGCCCTGCTCTGGAGCCTCCTTTGCTCCCTGGCTCCTGAAGCTCCTCTAAGCCTCTACAGAGGGATGAAACAAAGTGCCTTCCCTCCTGCCCCAAGCTCCCTGCCCCCTTCTCCCGTGGAAGCTCATGGAGGTGAAGAGGAGGCGGTGGGGAGTGAGACATAAAGGCTGTGATCTGTGCCCTCCACGGTGCCGAGAACCAGTCTCCACCCCTAGCCCTGCGCCCAGCCAGGTAATAGGCATGACCTCCTATCTGGGAACTCCCAGCCTGAGTGAAGAACAGACTCAGCAGGAAGAATGAGACCTCAGCAGGCACGGGGAGGAAGCAATGGTCCAGTCCCAGGGGAAGCTGCTGAGCTGAGGAGCAATGAGGGGAGAGTCTCTATTGGGCTTTGCGGGATGTAAGAGCAGGGAAAGGTGAGAGCTCCCATCGGTCCTCTGCTCCCTGCCCTCCACACATACCCTTTATTCCATCTCAGAGATCTCAGGAGTGATTGTGATCACAGCAAGCCCTATCACTGGGGAGGGCCAGTCCTGAGGACACTGTACCAGGGAATGAGAAGGGGAACTGAAATCAGGGAAACAGGAAAGGAACAAGCTTTTACTGAGTTCCTACTATGTGCTTTGCCTGCATGTTGGGTTTTTCACTGCATTCTCCTGCTCCTCCTTCTCAGCAGCTGCTGCACGGCTCACCCTTATATGGTGCTTTTATGCACAGACTGTTCTCAGAACCTTATGTCTGGAACTTCATTGCTATCCTTCCAGCAAACCTCTGAGAGAGGTATCACTATTATGTTTACTTTAATGATAGGACATTGTGGCACAGACATATGAAGTGACTTGTTCTAAGAGAGAAGAGTTAGGACCAGGATCTGAAGTCCATGGTCCTCCCAGCACAAGGGCTTCTTCTAGTCATGAAGTTCATGATAGCTGTGCTTGGGTCTGAACAGGCCCTTTGCTCCTTTTTCCCAGAGAGAGCTGGCCGGCCCAGGGATGCAGTTGGCACATCTTAGTAGAAGATGGGGGAAGGGACAGGGAACCCCTTTCCCCAGGCTCCACTCCCAGCAAAATGCCCTCCCTCACCTCCCTGTCTGAAACATCCACCTGCTTCCAAGTCCCTCACACATCTTCCCTGCCAGCTCAGTGTCGAGCCCTCCCCTACATTCCCAATCCCTTCTCTGAAGTCTCAATAGCACTAAGAAGCTGAGGCTTGCCTTGTGCCAGTCTCCAGAAATTCCCTGTGGGTGAGACTGTTCTCTTCCCAGCCTGGAAGCCCTTTGAGGGCAGAAGAAACAGAAGCCTCCTGATGAGCACCCTTCACCTGTGGGTGAGGGTGAGGACTGGACGCCAGGATGCTCAGGCTCCAGCTCTGTTCCTGCCTCTCTACTGCCCAACCCCCAGAGGTGTAAGAGCTGGGCTGGAGATCCAGGGGGTAGGCCTCCCTTTTCTCACACACCCACTGACCACACTAGCTGCTGGCTGCTGACTGAGCCAGTGAATGGACATTTATCTTTATTTCCCTTGTTGTTGGCTTCTTAACCTCCAAACCTTTCCCTGTGCTTGGAGGAATTCCTAACCAAGTGAGTCCTGGTGCAAGACTGATCCCATCCCTCACAACAAATGCTGAAGCCAGTTACTTTCTGTGCGGTTGGGACATGGACAGCTAACCCAGGCTGGGCCAATTGGAGGCACCCTGCCTAGACATTAAACCCAGCACAGGGAAGAATTATTCTGGTGGTGGCTGCAACAGCAGTCTCCAGTTTGAAAGGGAGCAACTGTGGCTATTGTGGTTCCCAGCATGCAGGGCCAGCTGCTGGCAGGACCCCTTCTGTCACATGCTTGGGCTGTGCTCTCACCTGTCCTCTGAGCCTTTTTTTTCACCCTCTCAGAAATTCTGGGAAACACTGAGTGGCCTTTCTCTGCTTAAATCAGCCAGACTCAGTTTTTGTTGCTTGTAACCGACAGTCTGAATTCTCAGAGCCTTTCTGTGCTCACCTTCCCCCAATTCCTTGGAACCTATTTTGGCCTGCAGTTAGAATATATGGTGGCAAGATACCAAGCTGGTTTTCCAAGTCAGACACCTGTGCTTTCCCAGAAGTCTTTAGGGAAAAAAGTAAGGACACTCAATGTAACTGGTAAGAATGGGCTTTGGAACCCCTAGAACTAGGGTTGAGACCCTGCCCTGCCCTTTTACAAATGATATATTACTTAACCTCTTTGAACAACAGTTTTTTTAATCTTAAAGTAAATGCAATGAAACCTCCTTTATATCAGTTGTTGTAAATGTTCAATGAGATGATTAATGAATATGAAACCCCTAAAATGATGCCTAATACATAATAGGCAGGCAACATTTATTTATTTGGCAAGTATTTTCTAATTGTTGACTCATTTCTTCACTCCTCTCTGTATCCGTGCCCTCTGCCATGCAAATTTGTGGTTCCTCCAATTAGAGGCAGAGTATATTTCGACAACCCTCAATTGTGGGCTCATCTACATGTCTTGCTTTGGCTAATGGGATGTTTGCAGATGTGATGCAAACAGAGACTTGAAATGTGTTTGCACAGTTGAGCTTGACCTCTTGTGATTTTACTGTCATTATGGGAAGAACATGCTGTGAGTAGGTGCTGGCCCTACTAGGAGGGTAAGAGATGCACGAAACCTACTCAACCTGCAACTTGGAGCCAAGACCGGCTGATCATCAGATGCATAAGTGAGAATAAATGATTGTTGTTTCATACCATTGACTTCTGGAATTTGTTATGCAGCACTATTGAGGTAATTGCTAACTCACTAGCAAGAAGTCCAAAGATAGGTAATCCAGGAAAGGCAGAGTCTGGCCTCCACCTTGCTTTCTCTATCATTCTGCTTTGTTATTCTTATAATGTGAATTTCCCCTCATTGTTAAGAGCTGGTTCCTGCTCTTTTGAACATCATGTACATGTTTCAGGAAGGAAAAGAGAAAAGAGGTGAAGGACAAAGCTGAAGAAACATATTGGTTGAGTCAGCTCCTTTAAGAAGCTTTCCCAGAAGCCTCACCCACTATATATTTTATATTATATATTTTATTTTATTGTCCTACATAAATTTTATTATCCAGAACACAATCTTTTTTTAAATCCTCACCTGAGTATATGTTCATTGATTTTTAGAGAGAGAGGAAGAGAGAGAGAGAGAGAGAGAGGAGAGAGAGAGAGAGAGATGAGAAAGAAGCATCGATCAGTTGTCTCTTGGATGCAACCCAACCAGGGATCAAATCTACAACCTAGGTATGTGCCCTGATCAAGAATCAAATTCATGACCTTTTGGTGTATGGAGTGATCCTTCAACCAACTGAGCAACCCAGTCAGGGCCAGAACACAGTCTTAATGCCACCCTAGCTGCAAGAGATTCGAGAAAGCTGAACACTTTTAATAAATCACAATGTTTCCCTGAACAAATTTGAAGTTCTGTTAGTAAAGGAAGGGGAGAATACCTGTCTCAGATTTGTTGAGAACCTACAATGTGCAAGGGAGTGTGCTAAGAGCTTGGGATGCAGATGCCCAGGAATTCTGACTTAATGTGGAAGAGAGATGAAGATAGCAGGGCTGTGCATTCTTGGCTACAGTTCTGCATGGTCCTCCATCTTGAGCAGGCTCTGTTTTGTCAAGTGTAGGGAGCTTTTCCTTCCCCAGCATCCCATCCTCCCCTTTCCCTTCAGAGCCCCACATCCCTAGGATATTGCAGTGCTGGTGGGGGTCTGCCCTGGACAACTTGAATGGTGATTAAGTGGACACAGAGTAGAGAAAGAAGCTTCCCTTTTTCCGGATTGTCAGTAGGGAACATTCTGGTTGCTGCCCATAGTAAGTGTTGTCCAAATATCAGAAAGGACAAACTGGAAAATTCACTAAAATGGAGATTAAGGAGTTCAGGGTTGTATCAACTTAGCTATCACATGGCAGCCTGCTGTTGGTAATGAATGATGCCCACAAAAGAGGGGCCAGACACTTCCAGATGCTGATCCTGCCCATGAACACATGGTTTCTCTGGGTGCAGTGCCTTCCTTCCTATCTACACCTCACTCTTCTCCTCATGTTTCCCTTACTCTCCCTTTGCCTTAATCTGGAGCATCATTTATTTCATTCTCTCAGGGTTTATTCTTTGAACTCTCCCAAGTATATTTCTGCTTTTTTACTGAAACAGCCCTTATTGAATGCATGGATGCCTTAAAATCTAGCTTAAATGGGAGGAAATCATGCAATGAAAATAAATACTTGGATGAAAAAGTACATCAAAGAAGGTGCTAAAATCCTATCACCTACATAAGTGGTCAGGCCATTTTAATATAATGTGATAAAATCTAGGGGAGCCTAACCTAGCTAGAGGTGCCTTTATCTTGTTCGAGGGAGGGAAGCCAGAGCAGAGTCTGAAAGATTCATTCGTTCATTATTTATTGGCACCTGCTCTGTGCCAGGCGCTGTCCTTGGTGCTGGGACCAAAGGTGTTAACCAGGTGCATGGCAGAGGGTACTGCTCTGGCAGAGAGGACAGCCAATGTGGAGGCAAGGAGAGTGCAGAACACTCAGAGAATTTAGTGGTGAGAAGTGGGTACAAGAACTTGGAAAGGTGGAGTGGCTTAGTGTCATGGTGTTGGAGTGGTAAGAGGGAAACCAGTCATGTTGGACCTTTGGTGACACAATTAGAAACTTGGACTGAATCTTGAGAGCTGAGGAAGAACATCGATAGGTATTAATGTTGAGCAGGGGTTGGTATCTTAGGAAAGGAAGATGTCTCTGACTGTGATGTGGGGAATGGGTCTGAGGGTGCCTGGAGTACACACAGCAGGACTGGTCAGGGGACTTATGGGATTTCAGGGCTTCCACCCAAGCCAGAAGCAGCAGGCATGGAGAGAAGGGCAATGGTTAAAGGCAAGAAGCTATGGGTGTGTGTCTTCTCCTTTTCAGAAAAAGCCAATAGAGTAAAATCATCACTCCTCCCTACCCTGCCACCATATTTTCCTTTTTGGAAACCAGGCCTAATGTTCTTCAGGGGAAGATTCAGCCAAGCATGGGGAGATGGGAGTGAGGGAAGTATGAGAAAGGAGCTGTGAGCCAAAGTGAGCTCTAAGCTACAGTGAGCATGGCCACCAGACTCGGAAGCATGTCCAAGCACTGAATGACCCCCTCCTCTCACCAAGCTGGCCTACCACCTTCTCTCACCTGCCCTCCACCAAACACGGAGATCTCCCTACTCCCTCTGGGTCCCTCAAGTGCCTTAGGATTCTCCATCCATTCATGCTCTGGCTGTACATGTTGGAGACCTACCCCAAAGGCCTTCACCCTTCTGCTCTGAGGTGAGACAGACCCCCTTCCTTGTTCCCCCAGCCCAGGGCCTCCTGCAGATCCCTGCCCACAGCCTCCATTTGGCCTTCAAGGCATCACTTCATTTTCTTTGGCTGTTGCTTTTTCCTCTTTCCACGTACCTGGTTGGTTTCCAGGATCAGCCAAGGCTCAGACTTGGCTACATGGAAATAGAGATAGATACAGTCCCTCTATTATTTAATTTAGTAAAAGAAAAAAAAGAAAGAAAAATTCTTGGCTAGGGTGGCACCTTCCAAGCCAGCAGACCTCACTAAAGGCCCTGGGAGCTTGGATAGGAAGTGGCCAGCAAGGATCTCCCTTCCAAACTCAAGTGGACTCCCACCCCCACATCAGGTTGTCTCCTCTGGCAGGCTCCAGGCTTCCTGACTACCCTCTGCTCTCACCTCCCAGGCCTCCCTTTCTTCCAACCCCCCAGGGCTGTAGACTCTGCCAAGCCCTGGCAGTGACACATTGCTCAGCCCCTGCCTGGGGCCCTCCCAGATCCAGCGACCTCTGGATGCCCCCCCAGGCCCACCACATACTATGGAGTGTTCCAGCCGAAATTCCCTTGCACTGTGGAAAGAGGAAATGAGAGCAGGGGTGGGGGCAAAGGGTTGTAGAAAAAAATAAAATGAGATGGAACCAAGTCCTGGAAGGAGAGAGAGAGAGAGAGAGATCTGAAGGAAGAAGGAGGCAAGGATTAGTTGGCTTGGCTAGGGGCAACTCTGGAGCCATGGCAGTGGGTCTTGTCAGGTCATACTCCAAGGGTGATGGCCTATATCTCCCCTGTTACAACATCTACAGGCAGATCCTGTCTTGACCTAGGGTTGGGTTAACCTTCTGTCCAGCCTCCTCTTGACTAGGCATTGCTGTCCATTAGAGCTGACCAGTGCACCCATGGCATCTGAGGGCCCCAAGGAAGAAGGGGAAATGTCTGGATGGATGGTCCCACAGGAGGAGCTCTGGGAAAGCAGCCCTCACCACCGTGTCCCATGGGCTTGGTGTTCCCCATCATCTTCCCTGATTCCCCTTCCTCACTCTCTGACCCCTGATTCCCAGCAGCCCATCCTCAAGGACTTTCACACATTCCAGCACTTTCTTCCTGCCTTGAAAGACTAAATTTCACAGCACCCTGTCATTCTGCACCTTTATTAACCCACTGAATGCTTTCCAGAATGCATCATAGTGATTTTATAACTATTATACTGTCTCTACAAAGTTTTGATTCTTTGGGAATGGGCTCATGATACCTATCTGTGTTCCGAACGTGGGATTCCCTGGTGGAGCTGCCTTAGGGAAAAGGGCAGGACCTGAGTTGGGGCAGAGCCCCTGGAGAATGACCCAACTCCTGGTTGAGGAGCCAGGGGGCATCAGGCTTTCACTGGCCTTGGCAATGGTGGAAGGAGTGCTAAATAATTGCTTAATGAATTTAATGAATTTATAAAAGCAACAAATTATATTAATCCACACTAAGGTATAAATGGCTAAGAACCTTACTACTCAACCCAAACAACATGCTCCCATCTGTGAGGACTATGCTCAGTAAAATAGGAAGAGAGAGACTCCTTCCCAGTCTGAGAAACTTGGTGGGGGTGATGGGGTTCTATCTTCTAAAACTTGGTTGTGATGATCATTGCACAGCTCTATGAATTTACCAAAATCACTGGTGACATTGCATTACAAGTGAATTTTATGGCATGTGTATTATACTTTAATAAAACTATAAAATATAACCCCAAAATAATGATGTGTGAATCTGACTGTCCATGGGGGAATTTCTTCCAGAGCTGTGGAGACATGGGGAGCAGATGATGTGGAACTGAGGTAAAAGCCTGACCTGCCTAGGGCCTTCAGCTAGGGGTCAGGTCACTGCAGGTAAGAAGTTAGATGTCTTGTTCTGCTCCTGATCCTGCCACACCAGGAATGCTCCACTGGGAATCGTTAGGATTCTGACCATGTGCTTTGATCCCCATTGACTTCTGATTGATTGGAAACAGAGGATGTGTGTGTGAGAGTATATCAATGTGTGCATTTGTGTGTGAGCATGAGTGCATGTGAGGGTACATGCCTGTGTGTGCATGAATGAGTGAGAATGACAAGTGTGTGAATATGTGTGTGTGCTTGTGTCAAGCTTCCAGTAGTGGCTATCCACCCGGGATGATTGGGGCCGCAGCAAATGAAACAATTGATCAGATGGATTGGATGGAAGGGCAGGATGGTTAACAGTTGACAGTAGCCTGAAGCCAGCTTGGGAGAAGAGGATGGCCTGAGGTCCTCTCCGTGCCCTTATACACCTTGCCATGCGCAAGGTGTACATACACACATACGGTTCTGAATATGGACATCACAGTCATCACGAGTGCCACAGCCACTTCTGGACCAAGACAGTAAGAAGCAGATCCCGAATTCTCCTCTTGGCCCTCCTGCTGCCACCACAGCCTCTGGAAGAGGTCAGAGGAGAAGGAATAACCAGCATGTGGTCCTCAATCTTTCAACTTCGGTGCAAGGTCTATATTTCAACTAGCATGGGGTAGAGAAAAAAAATGAGTGGACACCCATCCTGGGTCTTAGAGTTTCTGGGTCTTAGCCAGAAACTCTTGCTTCTGCTCCTACCCCATTAAAACATAAATAGCAAGATCCAGACCCTTTCAACCATCTATCTGTCCATCCATCCATCCATTTACCCTGTCATTTGCCAGGTCCTGAGAACACAGTGATGGGGCGGGTGGGGGGTGGGGCGGATTAGGTTGTTATCTTCAAGGAATTCATGGTTTGCTGAAGAAGACAGAGAAGCTAGACCTACACAGTCACAGAGACTGAGTGTGTCTGGGTGTATGTATGTAAGTGTTCATGTAGTGAGAGGGGTGGGCAGTATACTGGGTGTTCACAGAACAGGATCACCCAACTGAGCAAGGAGGCTGGTCAAGAGAAAATTCCCACAAAAGCTGATGCCAGGTGAATAGGAGTTTGCCCCACAGACAAGGGGAGAGGGTACATCACGCTGCGGGAACAGCTTATTAAAGCCCCGTAGGTGAGGCAAACCTTGACTTGTGCTGGCAGCTCTAGGCAGCAGAGGAGGATGGATGGCCTCTGCAAGCACTTTGACCTGCTGGAGGAAGAGGCAGGCTTTGGGCTCAGCACCAAGATAACAGTGCCACACAAGTGCCCCAGCCCCACAAGAGTCCAAGTCAGACCCCTTGCTATGTCTGTGGACGTTGGAGGCCACTTGGATGTGCTTCAGTTTCTAAGGTTTAGGAGGAAAGAACTACAGGGAAGGAAAAATTGTGCAGACCAGTAAAAATCTGCCCTGGCCTGATGCCCATCCATGGACTGCTGGTTGGGAAACTGTCGGCTAGAGGATCTCTAACATTCCATGCAGCTAATGTTCCAGCCTTCCCGCTTGGCGAGCTGCAATGTGAAGCACTTTTCTCCAACATGTCAGGGAGCTGTGGGTGAAACCATGCCAAAGAGTGTGGGAGAATACAGACCACATGCCTTCTCAGGTGCCCCAGACACCAGGGGTCACAGTCCCTGCCCTTGGGGTACTGCTGTCTGGTGGGGAAAACAGGGCTTATCTTGGTCTCTCAAAAGCAGCTGAGAAGATATGAAGGGCAGGGGAGGTCCCACCTCTGAAGTACAAGGTCCAGGTCATACAGTGACCCCAAGGAGCTGGGCTCTGGGCCAGAGGCACCCACACCGCTCCACTCTCAGCTACCAACACATTCACAAGATGTTTTGAATCTTTTAATCCCAACAAATGTATCACCAAAGCTTTTATTTTTTGAAAGTGCCTCGAACACTAGCAATACCTAAAGCATTTTGTGATGCAAAGGGTAGTGAAGATATCCGAAAGAAAAGGAGAATGGGGGGATGTTAGAGACACGCCATTCTTTGCAGATGTCTTTGAGAAGGCGAGTAGGAGATGAGCTGAGATCCCTGTAATGGTGAGGATGTGGCCTTACACAGAAACAAGGCATCCAGCCATTTGACCTTCCCAGCAAGATGAAAGCCTAACCAACCGCAACTCTATTCAGGGTTATGAACAGTTAGAGTTGTGCTCACCTCAATTCCCATGACTTTGTCCATGTCACTTGTCCAGCTGGAGCACCTCTCCCCGCCTGTCCCAAGCCACCCTTCAAAGGACACCTCTTGTCTTGTTTCCTCCAAACCCCAGAGTCTCCACATGGCTCTGGCCACAGTGTGTCTTGCATTTTACTCAGTTATTGGGAAGCTATGCCAGCTTCTCTCTAAGAGCTCTTAGAGGGCAGATGGCCACTTGTCCTCTATGTCCCTGATGCCCACTTGTAACATGCCTAGTGCCAGTACATACAGTTCGTACCCAACAAATCTTTGTCTTATAGGATGAGGTGGAAGCTTTCACACCTAGCCCTTGCAATTCATGTTTTCCTCTGGGTGGACCGATTGCTGCACTCTCCCAGATTGCAAGCCTATATTCCCAGCTAGAATAAAAGCCAATTAAGGGCTAAGTTTCCTTCTCTCCTGTTTCTTAAAGTCCCAGAAGGCTGAACTGGAAGGGCCCTCAGAAACCATCTATGGTCACTTAGTTTTACTTGGAGAAAACGAAGCCTCCAGGGTAGGGAAGCGTAGTAGAGGGAAGAGTACTTGGTGTGTTGTGTCAGATCTGGTCTTCATCCTGACTCTGCATTCACTAAGTATATGACGTTTTCCACAGCATCACACATTTCCAGCCTCATTTTCCTCTTCTGTAAAAGTGGGCATTAATTCTTACCTCCCAGGTGTTGGGAACATAAAATGAGGTCACAGCGTATGGTCCCAGCCCCCAACAGGCACTCAAAGTTACCCTGAGACACTGTTAATACTTAGATGCGTTTTATTTCCATCCTTTTGCCATGACAATTGTTTAAACATAATAGTGATCATATGGTGTGTATAAAGTTGGGTATATTGACTTTCTCATTGTCATTATTTCCTTAAAAATCTCTGATTGCAGAATTGATTTCCTCTTAAACCAAAAGTCATTCAGGGGACTCAATGTAAATTCCTAAGTAGTTGCGATTTTTTGTTTGAACTTGTGTTATTAATATCTAGTTTTATTGCATTGTGGTTAGAGGATATGGTCTGTACAGTTTCTACTTTGAGGATTTTACTTTGAGGCATTCTTTGTGGCCTAAAATATGATCGTTTTTAATGTATTATGAATGCTTGAAAGGGAGGTGTATTCTGTTTGTAGGAGGTGAGGCTTAAAAGCATATTAACTCTACTTTATTAACTATATCATCCAGATGCTCTATACTATTGCTTTTGTGGTTATTCCATTAGTTAAGTAGGGACATGGCATCTTAAGTTTCCCATATTGCCATACTCATGCCAATTTCTCTTTGCATATTCAGCAGATTTCGCTCTTTAAAGTTCAACCAGTGTGTTAATAGGTACATAAAGTTTATGAATACTGAAGCAGATGTGTCCTGGAGCATTTATCGAGTGACCCTTTGTCCGGTCTAATTGTTTTGTCTGATATTCTTGAGACTTCTGCTATCTTTTCCTTTTTCCACGTTTGTTTGGTACTCTTGTACTCAGTTTTTAAGTTCTAAAGTCCTGTGCCACATTGGTGTAGGTGTGTCTTTTGTGGTTGCCATATAATGTATTTATTATCATATTTATCATACTTCATGCTGTTTTCAGTTCTTTTGGGGGGCTTTGTTCCATGCCCTTTATATTTTCATTTGTTATATGTGATATATTTTCTTGCTTTTTTTTCCCCCAGTTGGCTTTCAATTGGTATGGAAAGAGCAGGGACACTTAACTGGGAAGACAGGTCATATCTGGGGCACACTTTGGAGGTTTGCCCAGGTTTTTTTTAACACTCAGGGCAGTGCCCAGATGTGGCACAAATTAAATCATCATTCAGGAGTGTGTCCTCAATACAGAAGCCAAACCTCTGTGTGCCTGGGTGCCTGAAGGAGGGACCAGCCCTCTTGAGCTGCTGGGCCCTAGAATCCACCTCAAAGCTGGAGGGAAGCCGGGAAGCTCTCTGAACTTGATTTACAACCTGTGGGGGAGGCTCCCTCTGATACTGGATGCCTCAGACAGAGAACCGAGGTCATGCAAGGTTATGTCAACTCACTAAAGTTAAGTCTAACAGATTCCCTGGTGAAAACTGCAGGCCTCAACAGATAAACAATTTCTTTAAAAGTTAGAGTCTTTCCTGAAAGGGGAAGAGAGATTCCTGCCAGATTTCCTTCAGCTTCCATGACCCTGATTCACCTGCTAGCATGGTTTCCTGACCTGGGGCTGTGGTGGAGGGTGTGTGCTCCCAGAAACCTAGGCCCCACTGTGACTTTCGTGGACCCTAGGCAACATTGCGTTCACGGCCCTCTTCCTCTGTAAAAAACAAATATATATAAACTTACATTTACAACTATGTCGGCAAAAAGATTAATTCAATTATACATCATCATGAGTAGTATATTCTTTTCTTTCTTCTGATTTTTAAAGTAGATCAAATGAAAACATTCTCGAGAGCCCCTGAAATTATTGCAAGCCCTTGGCGCTCTATCTCCTGCGTCTAATGGAGAAAGAGGCCCTGGAGAATCCAGGGGCCATGTATGGGGATTGGCTAACCTGGAGAGGCCAGGAGGAGGGCTTTGAGCTGTGGTTTTAACTTCGGGGGGGGCTTGCTTCAGAGCCAGGGAGCTCGGGCGGGGAGAGAGTGTGATAGGTCAGTGAGACGGTGGGGGCGTAAACGGTCTCCAAGCCACAAACGCCTCTCCATCTGCGGCAGGCACGAGGCCTGCCAGCCCTCGGATGGGCATGTGGTGATGTGGGAAGGTGCTGGAATGCCCTTAAGGTTTCTGACCACAACCAACAAGAAAGAGAAAAGGCCTCCACACATATGTTGGGACACAAGAGATTTTGTTTGGCGCCATAGTCAGGTGCTGAGGGGGAAAGACTGCACAATTAGACCCACCTGGAGCAAGTTGCTGCCACAGAGAGGCAAGGGGAAGCTTTTGTGCTGGTCCTGATCGGACACGACCCCATTCTCTGAGTTAAGCAGAGTTCTGGTTCTTTTAAAATGGAATCTCTCAACCTTAACATTACTGATATTAGGGGCTGGACAATTCCTAGGGAGAGGGGCCGTTGTGTGCACTGTAGGGCATCTAACAGCATCCCTGGCCTCTACTCACTAGATGCCAGTAGCAACGCCCCTCTCCCTATGTTTTGGCAACCAAAAATGTCTCCAGATCTTGCCAGTGTTCTCTGAGGACAAAATTGCCCCCAGGGGAGAAACATAAGAATATATGTTCTTATTCTGTTTGAATAGAAGAAATAAGAAGGAAATTCCAGAAGGCCAAGAGCCCAAGATGAGCCCTTGGTGACCCCAAGTGTTCCTTAGCACTTAGAGATCACCGCAGCTACCTGCTGGCAAGTTTTCCTCCCCATCTTCCCTACTTTCAAACAAGATCTAAACCCATCTCTCCAACCCTCCTGTTTTTTGTGGGACCAGATGGATGCAGATCACACAACTGGCCATTTGCTTCAAAGTGGGAAGGTACTCTGACCCTTTTTATAACTTCTCTTGGGGCTGAAATTACTGGCCATGGTGAGCATCAGTCATAACTCTCTTCTGGGATTTGAGGATGATGGGCGAGTCTCCTGTGTTCTGTAATAGCAATATTTAACAAACTGGCAGGATTTGGGGCCAAGGAATTCCTTACAGGAATTTTGTTTTATTTGCTACAACTTGTAACATTCACCTTTAGGTGAATTCTTTAACCATAAAGAATTCCCTAAGCCGTTCTCGTGCTGCTGACCTCTTTCCAACAGAAAGCTGTTAAAATGTGTTAATTTCATTTATTCCTTGAGAGAAATGGATTCATCCTATGGTAAGAATAATGTAGCTTTAGATCTGTCAAGGGAAATAAACACTACATAATCCTACAGCTCATGAGAATAAAGGCACTCTCAAATTCTTGTCATTAATATCATTAATTCAGGAAGAGAAAGAGAAAGTGGAGATGTCGGCCGCCCTTACAGGACAAACAGTACAGCAGGGACAGATGGCACCAGGACAGACCTAGAGAACCAGGGGAGTGGGAGTGGCTACATTCCCATTCCTGGCCAGCAGGCTTCCCAAACAAGCCCGGGGTCCTGTGGAGACTGCGTCCATTTGTTTGCTTCCTATGTTAAGGTGCCTTGTCACAAACAGGACAGGGGTGACCAACTAGAGGCTCATCTCCTACCTGCCAGCAGGCCTTGGTGTGTATGGGGTATACTTAGGAAAGACAAGGGATTTCTGAGCAGTTGAAGAGGTGCAAGTAATCCACTTATTTCTGGCAATTATAGCAAGAAATCTTATGCTCAACTTATGGGGAACTTAATGGCAAACTTCCCTTGTGTAGAGAAATTTACCATAGCACTCCAGAAGTTAAGTTTGGAATAAAGAATGGGCCAGTGTGGATGAACTCTGCCAAATGGGCAAGAAAATAGCCCAGTAGCACTTGGCTCCCACTCCTCTCAGAGGCCGCGGAGGGAGGGGTTAAGGCAGGTAGGGAGCTAAGGCTAAACCACATGGTCGGGCAGGTTGTACTGTGCATGTGTACCATAACTAAGTAGATATAATTTAGTAACAGTCATCAAAGGCATGCGTATTTATGACTACAGTTTTTAAGAGATGGAAGTAAATGCTCTTGAGAAAGAGAAGGCCATTTTCTAATGCACACAGAGATGTCATGTGGCTAGGTAAAATGTGCCCATTTAATGGTATTTCTTCCCAGTGGTTGGAGTTCCAGTGTTTTTGATATAAGTGAATTTTTTTCGTCTTTTCATTTTTTAAATTCATTTTTAGTAGAAGTACAACTTATATGCAATAGAATATAAAAATCTTAAGTATACAGCTTAATGAATTTTTACCTATGTATATACCTATGTGAATACCCCTTACATCAAGGTAGCACATTAAAGGCTTAAGGAATTCTTTATGGTTAAAAAATTAATTAATTTAGTATAGAAGCTGTACATGGAAATGGCCACCTAGGTCCCTGATATCCCTTCTCCAATTTTGGATAGGGGCAGCCATTTTTCTTTAAGCTGTATTTAGCACAATTACTTAGGTCCCTGCCTACATTTAACAGTGCTCACGGTCAGTCTGCCATTACACCCTCCCCTCTCTTGAGTTATTTATTGGCTGGATTATGTCTTCAAGTGGGTTATGTCTTATATAAACTTGAAATAAGTATACTTCTAGGAAGTACATGGATGCAAAACTCTGAGCTCTTTCATATCTGACAATGGCCTTCACACATGGATGCAAACTTGGCTGGTTTGGGTTTGCAATTGCAGACTCTCTTTCTCAAAGCTTCTAATATCTTACTTCCTTATTTTTTGCATTAAACAGAAAAGAAGTCCAAAATTGACTTTTTTTTTTCTTTTGTATGTAACCTATTTTCTTTTTCATCATGATGCTCTTTGTCTTTGAATTTTGGGATTTCATTGGGGATACATCCAATATAATTATTTCTTCTCAGATCTTCAACTCAAAAATCTATTTTCACTATTGTTGTGTGGTGAGTTTCCTTGGTTCTGATTTCTTCCTCAGGAATATCAATGATCTGAACATTGAATCCCTGCTCTTTCTTTTCATGGTGCTATTTTCTCTTGCTCTCCCTTTTTAAACAGGCTTTAGTTTTCAGAACACTGTTAGGTTCACAGGAAACTTGAGCAGAAAGTACAGAAAGTTCCCATATAACCTTGTCCCCCAAGACTCCCCCAAATTAACATCCATACCAAAGTGGTGCATTTGTGACAATAGTTAAACTACATTGACACCTCATTGTCACCCGAAGTCCATAATTCACATTACACTACACTCTTGCTATTGCACATTCTATGGGTTTTGACAAATGTATGACATTCATGCCCTGAACATCCTCTGTGTTCTTCCTGTTCGGCCCTTCCTCTAGTATAACCTTATGAGCCTCTGGTCTTTCTACTGTCTCCATAGTTTTGCCATTTCCAAAACGTCATACAGTTAGAATGATACAGTGTGTAGCCTTTCAGATTAGCCTCTTTCACTTAGTGATATACATTCAAGTTTCTTTCATGTCTTTTCATGGCTTGATAGCTAATTTATTTTTAGCACTGAATAATATTCTGTTGTCTGAATATACCAGTTTGTTCATCCATTTACCTGAAATGGACAAACATCTTGGTGGCTTCCAAGTTTCGGCAGTTATAAATAAAGCTGCTCTGAACATTCAGATGCAGAATTTTATGTGGACACAAGTTTTTGTTTCATTTGGGTAAACGCCAAGGCCAAGGAGTGCACTCTTTGGGTTGTATGGTAAGAGTGTACTTAGTTGTGTCAGAAACTGCTAAGCTGCCTTCCAAAGTGACTGTTGCCGCCTTGCATGCCCACCAGCAACGCCTGAGAGTTCCCGCTGCTCCACCTCCGCTTTAGCATTCAGTGCCGTCAGTGTTCTGGATTTTGGTCGTTCCGTTAGGTGGGCAGTGGTGTCCCATTGTTGCTTTAATTTGCATTTCCCTGATGATATACGATGTGGAGCATCTTTTCATATACTTATTTGTCCTCTGAATATCTTTTTGGGTGAGGTGTCCATTTGTGCCCATTTTCTAACTGAACTGTTTATTTTCTTATTACTGAGTTTTAAGGTTCCCTGTATATTTTGGAACAAGTCCCTCATCAGTATGTGTTTTGCGAATATTTTCTCCCAGTCTGTGGTTTATCTTTTCAGTCTCTTGACAGTGTCTGTTACAGAGAAGTTTCTAACTTCAGTGAAGTCCAGCTTATCAATTATTAATTTCATGGATCATGCCTTTGGTTCTTAGCTAAAAAGTCATCACCAAACTCTATCTAGGTTTTCTCTTATGTTATATTCTAGGAGTTTTATGGTTTTGCATTCTACATTTAAAGCTAATTAGTTCACCCGGCACTGGAACCCTGGGTTGTGCGGTCTCTCACCCCAGTTGTTCCTCCTGGCTTACCTACACACGAATGTGGGACCACCCGCTCCACCAGCCACCGCCTTGCCCGCCCCAGTCCTCCACCCGCCACCTTGTCGTTTAACTATAGATCAACACATCATCTTGTGTCTCATGGGTTCTATGAATTTTTAAATTGGTTTGATGAGAGAGCATGGTATCCACTAAGAAGAATAGCAGGTGGTAGTGTTTACCCAGGGTTGATGATAACAGCTGGCCTTATCCATTGGATTTTAAATACATTGAACATAACAGTTCACATAAGAGATGTATGTGTGTTTCTTACACCAACTTTTAGCAGGCTTACATCTATATCTACTTTCCTGCATACCAGAGAACTTTGGAACCAAAGAGCAGGACTTTTAGCTGCTTGTTTTATTGCTATTGTACCAGGTTACATTTCTCGTTCAGTAGCTGGATCCTTTGATAACGAAGGCATTGTTATTTTTGCACTTCAGTTCACATACTACTTATGGGTAAAATCTGTAAAAGCTGGGTCTGTTTTTTGGACAGTGTGCTGCTGCTTACCGTATATCTATATGGTATCTGCTTGGGGTGGTTATGTGTTTATTATCAACCTTATTCCACCGCACATATTTGTGTTATTACTGATGCAGAGATACAGCAAAAGAGTCTATATAGCATATAGCACTTTTTACATTGTGGGTTTAATACTACCCATGCAGATACCTTTTGTGAGATTCCAGCCAATCAGAACAAATGAACACATGGCAGCAACAGGTGTCTTTGCATTGCTTCAAGCTTATGCTTTTTTGCAGTATCTGAGAGACCGATTAACAAAACAGGAGTTCCAGACCCTTTTCTTTTTGGGTGTATCAATAGCTGCGGGTGCTGGGTTCCTTAGTGTCATTTATTTGACTTATACAGGTTACATTGCACCATGGAGTGGCAGGTTTTACTCATTGTGGGATACTGGGTATGCAAAAATACATATTCCAATTATTGCATCAGTGTCTGAGCATCAGCCTACGACTTGGGTCTTTCTTCTTTGATCTACATATTCTTGTGTGTACCTTCCCAGCAGACCTATGGTTCTGCATTAAAAATATCAACGATGAAAGAGTATTTGTTGCTCTGTATGCAATCAGTGCTGTCTACTTTGTTGGAGTGATGGTGCAGCTGATGTTGGCTTTGACCCCAGTTGTCTGTATGCTATCTGCAATTGCCTTCTCAAATGTTTTTGAGCACTATTTGGGGGATGACATGAAAAGGGAAAACCCACCTGTGGAGGACAGCAGTGATGAAGATGACAAAAAAAAAAAAACCCAGGAAATTTGTATGATAAGGCAGGTAAAGTGAGGAAACATGTAGCTGAACAGGAAAAAACTGAAGAGGGATTAGGTCCTAATATAAAAAGCATTGTCACCATGTTGATGCTGATGCTATTGATGATGCTTGCAGTCCACTGTACCTGGGTCACAAGCAATGCCTACTCCAGTCCAAGTGTGATCCTGGCCTCTTACAATCATGATGGCACCAGGAATATCTTAGATGATTTGAGAGAAGCTTACTTTTGGCTAAGGCAAAACACAGATGAACATGCCTGAGTGATGTCTTGGTGGGATTATGGCTATCAGATAGCTGGAATGGCTAAGAGAACCACTTTGGTGAATAATAACACCTGGAATAACAGCCACATGGCACTGGTGGGAAAAGCTATGTCTTCAAATGAAACAGCAGCCTATAAAATCATGAGCAGTCTGGATGTAGATTACATTTTGGTTATTCTTGGAGGGGTTATTGGCTATTCTGGTGATGACATCAACAAGTTTCTCTGGATGGTTAGGATAGCTGAAGGGGAACATCCAAAAGACATTCGGGAAAGTGACTATTTCACCCCACAAGGAGAATTTCGTGTAGACAAAGCAGGATCCCCCACTTTATTGAACTGCCTTATGTATAAAATGTCATATTACAGATTTGGGGAAATGCAGCTGGATTTTCGTACACCCCCAGGTTTTGACCGAACACGTAATGCTGAGATTAGAAACAAGGACATTAAATTCAAGCATTTGGAGGAGGCCTTTACATCAGAACACTGGCTTGTAAGGATATAAAGTGAAAGCACCTGGTAACAGGGAGACACTAGACCACAAACCTCGAGTCACCAGCACTTTCCCGAAACAGAAGTATTTGTCAAAGAAGACTACGAGAAGGAAGCGTGGCTACGTTAAAAAGAAGCTCGTTTTAAAGAAAGGCAAGAGAATGTCTAAGAAGACTGTTTAAATAACACTGTTCTTGTTCCTAACCTGAAGCAGTTGTCTTTGTGAGAACCGGTCTTTGCCTTTAACTCATGTCCTGTTTCACAGCAACAGAGGGTACAGAACTATCGCTGGTCCAGGTTAACGTGCAAAATTTTCTGGCAATACCTGATTTAAAAAAAAAGTAAAATTAGAAAAAAAATAGAAAAAGAAAAAAACTAAGTAGTTCAGCACCGCTTGTTGAAAGACTATCTTTACAATCCATTGTGTTGTCTTTGTTCTTTATCTAAGATCAGTTGACTCTGTCGATGAGGGTCTCTTTTTGAGTCAGTGTCAGTCCCCCAACTTTGTCCTTCTCTTTCAGATTGTCTTAGCTGCTCTGGGTCTGTTGCCTCTGCGAACAAAGTTTAGACTCAGACTGTCAATACCCACCAAACCAACTTACTGGGATTTTGATGGAAATCGCATTGAATCTTTAGATCAAGTTGGAAAGAACTGAGATCTTGACAATATCAAGTATTCCTGTCCACAGAGATTCTCATTTTCTTTTAATCACTCTATCTTCTTATTGTTTTCCTTGGCATTCTGAAAAAACCTTCTCAAATATCCTTCACATCATTGATTCTATTTTCTTCAGTGTCAAATTCTCCTTTCTATACCTAATGCAGATTTCAATTCTATGGCATTACTAGTTTCCTTACTCTCTTTCCCCATCATCAACTCTGCTTTTTATCTTTAACTCTTTGACTTACCCTTTTTCATTTTATCCATTTTCATCTCACTCATGTGTTATCTCATATCATCTCATTTGTGATCTCTTTTTTTTATAGAGTTTACATTTCATTGAATTATTTGAGAACAAAAAGAAAATGCTTACTAACATTTCCTCTACTAAATATTTGATAAAAGTATAATTTTTTCATCTATATCTTCCAGAATCTTTTTGGTACATGCTGGGTTCTTCGGCTTCCTCCTGAGGACAAATCAACAAGACCAGCCGGGACAACCAATGAAGGAATTGTTCTTAGCTTCTATCACATTCTTTTTGGTTGCTGCACAAATTCTGCTGCCAGATCTTAAGCTGGAGAGGTGGCTGGTAATAATTTACACAATCCATTCAGAGCGAGAAGGGAGGCAGAGCTGTGAGCAGTCTTAGCAGGGGACTGTGTGTCTGGGACTCTGGCTCAGTGTTTGGGGAAGCTATTTTCTACTTCCGTTTTCCTGTTAGGTCTGGCCTTCATTCCAGGTATAAACCACAGCTGGACCCAACCTCCTTCCATGGATCATTGCCCGCTCTACCAGGGCAAACTCTACTTCCCTGCAGGCTTTCTGTGGGAGGTTGCTGTCACTCAAAACCTGGAGCCTACAGTGCCACTTACACAGGCTGCTGCTCTGTAGTATGGAGGGAGTACAATGATGTGTTCCTTATTTGCTCTCAGCCCTCCGGCTTCTCTGATCCGCATCTGGCCCTTCTTCACTTCCTTTTTAGGGTGCTGCTCCTCAGGCAGAGCCACGGCAGGTTGGCTTTGCTGCTGTCCTCGATTTTGCTCTCGTATAAAAGGCCCCTTGATTTTCTGGTTGTGAGCAGTACTCTACCATATGACCAGCAATCCTGCACATTTCCTATTTCCACATTTGTAACAGTTTGGTCACTTCAATGACAATCTCAGGTAATGTGAGTGGGTGCCATGGAGGATGAGACATCTGTACTCATATTGTTATCTTGCTCAGAGCTCACTTGGTGTGTCCATCTGTCCATCCATCTCGTTAGCTGTCCAGAAGGCTCAGATTTCAATAAATTTAGACCACATCTCATCATCTTCCTTATGACTCAGCTTACTTGGTCTCATTCTCCCATATTGAGAACCCAGCTCCGTAGTCCTGGGCATGTTTTCATTTGTCTTAGAATTATCTGTATTATATTCCTATATCATTGGCCTGCTCAGAGGAACTAAGTCAAATTCAGTGGAAACCAATAATGCGGATGGATCAGAGGCAGTTCTTTAGACAGGTAAAGGTTCATTCTTGATGGGGGTAAAGTATAGGTCAGGCTTATAGGTCTATTATTAATAGGCTGGGCTGCACAGGGAAATATCCTTCCTTTTATGGGTTCTCAATGTCCCTCCTTTGTTAAATGAGTGCGCTGAATTTCCAAGACCTTCCTCACTCTGGCATTTTTGGATTTTGCCATGAGCTAAACTCTGCTGTGAAAGAGGCAGGAGAAGTCTGCAGCTCAGATTTCTGGCCAAAGAGGCAAGACTTACACTTGCATCATCTTGTGAAGCCTTATAATGTCAGGTGAAACTATACTTTGCAAATAAGCCCTGGGTGCTTAATGTTTTGCTGGGGATCAATAGAGAGACACAGCGAAATTGGATGAAAAAGAAAGATAATGTTTAAAAAGTAGAGAAAGACTGAAAATCAGAGACAGAAGAGGAATGAGAGGGAGAGAGATCGAGTGTGTACGCGATGCTATGGAATGAGAAGGAGGCAGGAGGGGGCCCAAGGATGGGACAGGTGGCTGTGGAAATGAAGAGCTGGACTGGGAGCAGGGGAAGATGAATTAAGGAGGGTTCTATTCCTTTTGGTCACTGTCTGAGATGACAAACAGAAGCTCTAAACGTCTAACGTGTCCCAGTGGCTGCCTCCTACTCACATAATCTCTCAAATTCCCAGCTCATTCCTGAGCAGGGCAGGAGGGAGACTCAATGGATGCAGTGACATCTGGCCCCACTAGGCGGCCGCGGGCCTCCTTGAACTCCAGGCTTCGCAGAGATTTCCTCCCTGTGTAACCTGAGATCCTTTTCCTATTTTCTCTGCTCCCTGGAGAAGATGGGATGGAATTGTGATGAAAGGAGATTCTAAATAGAATAAAGAAAACACACACACACACATACACACACACACACACACACACTTCTTTATTGAAGCAGTTACTGTGAGTGAAAGCTATAAGCACCGCAGAGGGCTGACGCTGGCCGCCATAATTTCTTGCCTGGCTTTCCTTTGCGACTAATGGATTTTCTCTGAAAAGCAGCAGAGTCGAGAGTTGTTTCCAGGTTTAGGATCTACCTTCGATTAGGGTTTGACTCAGTCCACAGTCAGTGTTCGGATCAATCAATATCAGGTCAAGGTCAAGGCTCTGACTGAGCTCAGAGCTGGAGCTGTTCTGTAGCTGGGAAATGGAAAGACTGCATGCTCACATACGGATATGAACCCAAGATATTTTGAGCTCTGCTGTCTAAGGGAAAAACCAGGGATGATTTCCTGGAGGAAATAAGCTTCTAGAGAGACTTTGAAAAAGAACTTGGCAAGGTAAAGTGAAACCTTGAGGGGACTAGAAAGAGTGGTTGGACTCAACTGAATGTAAGGATAGTGAAAGTCCCCAACTGTTGGTGTCTTCTGATCAGGATCCAGCTCATTGTCAGATACCTGAACTGCCAGGTCATCCTCCCTTGCCCTGTGGGGAAAGAGAACTCTCACTGGCTTTGGCCAAGGGCATTGCTCCACTCATTCTTGGCCCTGAGTGCCCCTGAGCCCTGTGTCTGCACTTGGGGCTGCCAGGCAGGGGCTGGCGCCAGGCGGGGTGGACACAACCTGGAAACAAGGAGCGGCTATGGAAACAATGTGAGTCTGGCACACACCTGCCAGCCACTCCCAGGCTGGAGATGGACTGGGTCATCACTAGAGAGGCCAGAGCCTGGGGACAGGGAGCTGTAAGGGTCTCACTCAGTCCAGAGCCCCCTTCTCTGGGAGGCCTTACCATCGCTGCCAGGCAAATCCGGCAGCTGCAGCAGGCCCGAGGTCCATTCCACTGTGTTACCGGACACGTTTCATTATGGTTTTTGGTATGCGTCTTAGCTCTGTTTTCTCAAATGATAGTCTTAGGAAAGTACCTCCCTTCTCTCTTTGCCCTCTTCCTTAGGTACTGCCTCAGGTCCTGGGTACTTCTGAACCTGTCAGTAGTCTCCAACCTCTGTGAGGGGATGGCCTTCACCCATTAGTTAGACAAAGGCTTCATTAAGGAGAGTCCACCTTAGCACATGGCTTGCTGAAAAGGTGAGGGGACTTCCTGAGGAAATGCTCTCCCAGCAATCTGGGAACCCCTATGACAATTCCTCCGCCATGTCTGGAGACTCCTTTCCCATCAGTCCAGGGGTTCCGTAAGAGACTATCTCCCTCAGGGGTTTCCATCATTGTGGGTGTTCAATGGAGGATCTTCTCCAGTGAAGACTCTTGAGAGTATGTCTTCCCCAGTAGTCTGGGGTCCCTGGGAGGGATGCCATCTTAGCAGACTGGGCAGTCCCTGCAACTTCCTGGACAAGAGCAGCATTGCAAGGTGAAGGCGTGAACCAAGAATACAAGTCAGGCTCAAGTGAAAGTCAAGACAACATTTAAATCCGAGCCCGTGCGGATTTTATAAAGAAAACGATGGCAGACATAATTATGCTTGTCGTGTTGGTAATTAAGGGAGCAGTGACAGTGATGGGCTGGAGGCAGCAATGGTGTTGATGTCAGTGGTAGTGATGATGGTGCCAGAGTCGCCATGATGGTGGAAGCAGCAGTGATGATGGTGGTGATGAAAACCAGGGAGGTGACATTGATGGTGCTTGCTGCAGTGGATGTGACCCAGTGGCCAGGGGCATTGGTGGCAGAGGTGGTAGAGAATGCAAACCCATCACCACTATCCTAAGAGGGAAGGGCCCTGGGGCATGGGTGGTAGGGAGATGGGGGGAGAAGGAGGATTTTGATCTAGAACAGCTGAAAGAAGAATCTTAACCTTAATTAAAAAGGGCAAAAACAGCTGTGTTCAAAAGTGGTTCAAGGTAGACCTGAAAGAGGGACACCAATTGCAGAGTCTGAAGCTGAGGGTTTTACACACATTTTGAGATGTGAGTGAGAAACAAGCAGAGGCAAAGCCCATAGGACCAAAACTGTGAACCTGCGATGGGAGAACTCTGGCTTGGAGGGATCCCCTTGCCAGGGTGGGTATGATGCCCTGACGCTGACTGTGAGGAAGGTGAAGCCAGGAGGCTCCCACGCTTCCGGGGGGTCCAGAGAAGGCTGGAGTGCCCAGGGCTGCCCCAGGCTGCCTGGATGGGAAAGGACTGACGGCTAGATCTGTGAGTCTCTCTTCTCCTGCAACCTCTCATTTCCACCTCAGGGGGCAGGTGGAGCCGTGGGAAGGATGTTAAAATCACCTTGTGAATGTTAAAAATATAAACATGTCTCCTAACATCATGTCCTGGGTATTCTGACTCAGTTTCCAGGGTGGGGCCAGTCACACATATTTTTAATAAGCTCCCAAGGTGATGCTGATACACACACACACACACACACACGTCAAGATGTGGCAACAGATGCTATATTGAGCAACCCCCACCTCTGCCAGTGGCCTGGGCGTATTTATAGCTGAAGGCAACAATATTTCCATATCATCACATCTTCACCTGCCCCATCCAAAGTGTCTTGGAGGCCGCAGGTGATTGGATGATACGGGAGGCCAAATGGCGGGGTGCAGGGCTGTGGCAGGGGCACAGGATAGTCATTTCCCAATAATGATCCGCTGCTGGCTCCAAAGAGGAAAGGGGTGTGTTGGTGTCAGGACCTCATACTGGCCCTTTTGATTTCCTAGAAATAAGACCTGGGGTGGGGGGTTGTTAGACGTTGGGAGAGGATGTGGGGAGCCCTCGGAGGATAAAGCCTAAAGAAGTGAGAGTGAGCAAGACAGGGTGAATCTGGGTGCAGTCTGCCATCCCTGTGAGGGAGCTGGGCAATTTGTAATGCCCTCCACTCCACTCCCAGGTCTGCCCTGCCTGCTCTTCTGCACCAGCTCCCACACGACCCTGTCCGTGAGTCCCTCCTGGGCACCAGAGACTGCAGGGCCCCTTCCTTTGCTTAGGCTGTCAGACGGTGCTCTTTGTGCTTGGGATTACACACACCCAGTTCTTGTATTTTACCCATTCTGACCATTTTTTTTTTGTAGTGCTGTCACAGCTGGCCCCTATCTCTCCCCCAACTGATTTGTCTTACTCTGGCCTTCAGCCACAAATGCCCCATGCTGAGCATGGGAGAGCATTTTTTAAAATGGGCAGACTTGATTTGAGGGTAGATGAGCATCCGTAAAGAAGTCAGAGCCCTTGGTTTCTAGTCCCTGTCTGCGCCTTTCCCGGCCTCTGGGGACATGCTCTGTTGGGAAAGACACTGAATAGCTTTGCCTGTGTCTTCTCTCTGTTCATCAAGCCCTGCTGCTTCTGTGTCCTTTGTTTTTCTGAGCCTGGCAGAAATAGAAAGATGACACCTCCCCCGCTCCCCACGACATAGGTCCCAGCACAGTTCATATTACAGGTGGAAAAGGGGAAATTGAGGCAGCCTCTAAGATCCGGATAATCCTGGTTTCACCCCTCAAGGCTCTGCAAGGGAGTTATCTCAGGTCACAGGCCTTGCAAAAAGGGAATAAGGTTGGCAAATCAGATGCAGGGAGTGACTTGAGCTGATCAAAGGAAGCTTGTTGAAGGAGGAAAAAGTGAGAAAGGCCTTGGGAGTGGGGCCCAAGGACAAAAATGGCTTACTTAGAAGATGGGGAGGCCCTGAGGTGAAGGAAGAGGGTGGCCTGTGGCAGAGGGAGCTGGGGAAGGGAGGGATGTGAAGGCTGGCTTGTTCACGTAATGATCCCAGCTGGGAGAGCGGGTGAGTGGGTGGGCAGAGAATTCAGGGAGGGCCGATTTGGGAGGTTTAGGGACCAAAGGATTGCTGGTCCTGAGGGAGGGAACTCAGGATTAAAAGCAGCTCAGATACCCATGGAGTTTTTCAAACTCCTCAATATCTCAGCTGCCCGCTCAGTGACTCCATAGTCACCTGAGGTCAGGCCAGAGCAGCTGCTCCCAGGTGAGGACATCAGACCTCAGGACAACTCCACCTTCTCTTCCAGGAAGCCCACCTCTGGTCTGAGGGATCTCTCACCTCCCAGACCCTCTGCTTCCCCATGAGTTACAGAGGACTCTCTGTGTGTGTGTGTGTGTGTGTGTGTGTGTGTGTGTGTGTGTGTGTGTGTGTCCTTGGGAAAGAAAGGGGTCAATGTGTGGAGGGAAGGAGACTTCTCATCCTCTGCCCCAATAGAAAGAGAATGTTCCAGTAGATAGATACCTCTTCATTCTAAACAGGCCATGAGTGAAGACACCTCTAAAATTTTTTCCTGTTATCAGCTGTGTGGAGACAGAGACCCTGGTACTGATCAGCCAGGAGCCCCTCATGGGGTGTGTGGGTTGTGTAAAGATGGCACCTCCTAGGCAGCCGGACCCCTCTTTCTCCTGCCCCTGGGACCTGCGGCAAGCCCTTAGCCGATCAGGCTTGTGTTCTCTTCTCCTCGCTTCCCTCCCCCATCCCTCTCAGGATGCCCTGCTGGCCAGGCACTGGTCCCACACGGGAGGAGCTTATGCGTGAAGGTGGTGAAAAGAGAAATGACAGCATCCGTCCCCACAGAGGCTTGTGCGAAGCCTCACACACAGATGTTGGGCAGTTTTATCTGGGGTAGCCCCAAACTGGAAACAACCCAAATCCTCATCAAGACGTGCCTGGACAAACAAATCTTGGTACATCCATCCAATGGAACAATAGTCAGCAATAAAAAGGAATGAGCTACTGGTTCATGCAACAACTTGGATGCGTCTCAAGATGATTGTGCTGAGTGAGAGAAGCCAGGCCAAAAAGAGTACGTGCTGTGTGATTCCATCTATATAAAACTCTAGAAAATGCAAATTAATCCATAGTGACAGAAAACAGAGCAGGGGTTGCCGGGGGACAGGAAAAGGACTGGGAGGGAGAGGAGGAAGGACTACAGGGGGCAAGAAGGAACTTGGAGAAGATGAAAATTATCTTGATCATGGTGATGGTTTCATGAGTGTATACTTGTTGTAAATAATCCGACCATTCACCTTTAAAGAGGGCTGTTTATTACGCATTAGCTATACCTTAATAAAGCTGTTTAAAAGAAGTGGTGCTGATCATGACGATGGTGATAAAACTGAAGCCAAAGTTGCTGACAGGTCAACCACAGATGTGAAGAGGCCGCTGCTCTGGCTGGTGTGGCTCAGTGGATTGAGTGCGGGCCTGTGAACCAAAGGGTTGCTGGTTCGATTCCCAGTCAGGGTACATGCCTGGGTGGTGGGCCAGGTCTCCAGTGGGGGTGTGTGAGAGGTAACCACACATTGATGTTTCTCTCCCTCTCTTTCTCCTTTCCTTCCTCTCTCTCTAAAGGTAAATAAAAATTCTTTAAAAAAAAGAGGTTTCTGATGGTAGTTTGGGTACTTCCCTCTCGCTGTAAACTGTGGGGATAGATGGGATGGCACCTCCTTCACCTCCGTCTCCAGCACCCTGCATAGGTCTCACAGAGCAGCAGGCATGCAATAAATAGATAGTCCATTTGTTCATCTTGGCAATGACAATCCAGCATGACAGATGCTACAATATGAGAAACCCAGGGGCTGTGGGAGGACAGAGGAACATCACCATCAGATAGTCCATGGCTTCCTGGAAGAAGTCATGTCTGACATGAGACTGGATGGGCAAGAAGGCTTAGATGAGGGTGAAGAGTCCAAGGAATGGGAAACAGCCTCTGTCAAAGTCTGGAAGCTTCATAGAGCAGAAGGCGTATTAAGGAAGTTCAGGGTAGCAGGAGCCAGAGCAGGAAAAGGGAGACACAGGATGTCAGATGACTATATTAATGGATGGACAGATGGATGGATAGATGGATGTCTGCTGTGTCTACAAAGCCATGGAAAGTCCTACCACATAGTGACTACAGAGATTGACATTGCAACGTGACAGTGATGTCCCAGAGGTTTCCTTCAGATGTGAGCAAAGCCTCTGCCACCTCAGTTGTCCCTCTGGTTCAATATCCAAGTGCCCACCTGGTTCTAGCCCATTAAAAATGGAGATAAGGATGCATGGGTTGGTGGAGACACCCCTCTACCCTCACTGTTGTTCCCTCACCGGTGGAGAGAGAGCCTGTGACCCTGGGAGGGGACTGGGGAGTGGGTTTTCTCCTAGACAGTGCTGTGAGGCCCCCCAAACCTCTCCTCAGCATTCTTCTGTGTTCAGGTCTGGAGCAAAGTCAGGGGTATAAACAATGCTGGATGTTGGTGGGGGGGCCGTTCTTCACTGAGGGCTGGAACGACCTGGGCTGGCCCTACCGGTCCCTGGGGACAATAGGAATGAAGTGAGAAAGATGCAGATTGTGCTGGGCTCTTCCGGGCAGACCAGCTGTGTTCCCCACACACCAGGTGGCCTTGAGCGGCACAGCCAGATCTGCCCTGCAGGCCTGGGATGAACCAGAGAGGCAATCTCTTGCCCTGGCTCGAGCCCACCCTGTGTGTGGCCGCAGCTTCCCCAGCACACGGCCAGCCTTGCGCCTAGGCTCAGCCTGACTTTTGTAAGGTACAGCCACCCAACAAGGCGGGACCTTGCCACCCATTCTGAGGATCAGTGTTCTTAGACTCTGACCAGGGACTACAGAGACCACCTGTCAATGGGTGAGATCCTAGTGGACTGGGTTTGCCTTGATATGCCACAGTACCTGTCCCTCCCTCTGGACGCATGGTTCTCATATCACCCTTCTTTGTGCACAATACTCCCTCCTGACCTCTGACGCTGTCTACTGCCCTCTTCTACCCACCCTACTCCCTGCTGTCACAGAGTGCCATAGCTCCTTGTCACCTCCCGGCTCAAGCCCAAGCAAGGGCCACCAGCCCCACCCTGTGTGATTCAGACCCTGACTCTGCTGGAGCATCTGTTCACATCCTTTGTTGATTTTTATAACTGTCATCTGCTGTGCCCATTAGGGTTGCAGCATTTTAAAGGGGCACTGCCTGTTTTTTCTCCAGGGCTGGCTGTTTGGTTTAATTAACCCTTGGGTGGCAGAGCAGGCCGTCCCAGAGACTCTGCAGAAGCAGAGATGGCTCTCAGCTCTCCCTAGCCTTGCTCTGGCTTTGTCCAGGGCCAGGCACAGGGCAGGAGCAGGTGCCGACCCTCCCTGCCTGGGCATCCCCAGTCTCCCCTCACTCCCCAGCCTCACTGGAGGCACAGCTTTCAAAAGGCCTTCTCCCCCATGGCCCTAGTCACTTCTCTAGTCTGGGGGAGGGGTGTCATTCCTTTCACATGGTGGCTCCACTGATACCCACAAAGTGCTGTAGTAGGCCCCTGGTCCTTCCAACTGTTCTACTCACGACTACCAGCTTCTCAGGACCACGTTGCCACCATGTCGTTAAAAAGAAGAGGAAGGAGGGAAAATGGAATGTTGGTGACCATCATACCCGCTATTCCAGGAACTTCTTTGGAGAAAGAGCCAACCTGAATCAAAGTCAGCGGGCGGCAGGGTGCAGGCAAGGGATCGGTTCTGAGGGTTGCTGGCAGACATCACAGGGTTGCACCAGAAATCAACCTCTCTCTCCTCCGGCTTCATCTTTCCTGCCTGCTGGAGAGGTCACTGGTGACCAGGGACGCCTGCTCGCCTTGGCTGCTCCTTCACAGATGCCTCTGGGATGCAGATTGAGAAGGGTGCTTAGAAATAGGTTAAATACCTGTTTCAGACCCAAGCCAAGGCTATGTGTGAAAGGAGCAAGTGGGGCACAGGAGGCAATTCATTTGAAAACTGTCTCAGGAAAAAAGCTGGCATGCAGGTCAAGACACTAACAGGCCATTAGGTCCAAACAGCCATCTTGCAGATGGGGACCATGAGTTCTGCCAGCCCTGGTCTAGGGTTTGTGAAAGCAGGGACCTGGGATCCCACAGGGGTATCGCTTCAGTGCCTTTCCCCTTGCTCTCTCTATATACTCACACACATGCACACACCCAGCTGAATTCATAGGGTGCTGACTTCTGTAGCTTTAAGATTGTGAGAATGACATGACACACACAAATGGTGCATCCCTTATCCTTGAATGGAGGCCATCACACTTCAAAGAGGACAATGAAATCTGAGACGTCACAGGAGGGTATAAACAGAGCTCTCTGTATCAGGCCAGCTTCTGACCAAGGATTTTCCCTCTGAAGCAGAGCAGGTGAGCTTCAGCCCTTTGGTTGACTGTCAGGGAGACCAGGAAGGATGGATAATATGAGAGAATGATGAGGAACATCAGGGAGGGTCCCAGAGAAGGGAATCTCCAAATCCCAACCAGCTTCAGAGGTCAGCTTCTGAAGCTGAGAAATGGGAAGGCCCTGTTCCCCACTCTGCAGAGCCCAGTGGGTTAGAAGCAAAGGGAGGAAGCTGGCAGCTGGAGGAAGGTCTTGGACCACTTTTCCACCGGTGAATCAGAGGAGAGTGGTAACGAGAGCCAAGCTAACCTGACCGAGGTCAGCTCTGAGTCATAGCTGAGGTCCCTGTGCTAATCTTAACGCCTCGGAGAGGGCTTGTTGAGACTTGCTACCAAGTCTCGACCAACAAAACACTCTTGGGGCTGATGTCACCTGGCCCATCAGGGCAGGGTCAGAGCATGGAGCCAAGGTGGAGACAGGCTGGTATGGGTGTTAGGCTCTGCTCCAAGCTTGCTTTTGACCTTGAACAAGCCACAGTGATGAGTTCAGCAAGATGAGCTCCCAAGTCCTCCCAGATCTGACATTCTCCCAGACTAGGGCCGAACCAGGCCCAAGAGGGAAGGGACCAGTTCCAGAGCCAGCAGGAGACGGCCAGGCTGGGCCAAGCCCTGGCTTCATCAATTCAGCAATTGTTCACCGAGGACCAGACCTTCAAGGATGGATAGCAAATGATGGCAACCTGGGCTCTGAGGTTAGCTGCACCGTCAATTTGTTGTGGGATTTTGTACAAATTACTCCCCAAATCCATTTAAGACATTGAAGTTGAAGTCAGACTGACTTTGGTTGGAATCTTCATTCTCACACTTAGTAGCTGGGTGTCCTGGGTCACATTATTTAACTTCACCAAGTCCCAGTTACCTTGTCTGTCAAGTGGGGATAATAATAGTATTTTTCTCAGGGGGTTGTTCTGAGGATTAAATGAGGTAATGCACACGAAATGCTCAGCTCAAGGTCTGTCACACAGAAAATATTCAAGTAATCCTAGCCATTGCCATTCCCAGCTACTGCCTCTGGGCTTCAATTGTACCCCTTTGTGAAAAGAGAGGAACGCTGGCTAAGCCCTTTCCCTGATCAAATCCTCGACCCTGAGCCACCAATCCAGCTACTGGGACTTGTGGGGAATGAGAAAGCAATGAGGAATGGAAAGATCGGCAGGGATCTAGAGAAGGGATTTGAGGGGCAACAGAGAGATGGAAGCTAATCGAGATGCGCTCTGGAAAGGTGTGGTGTAGGTGCAGAAGCCCAGCCAGGGTCAGGGAGCATAGGGGTGGCCTCAGAGGTCCGTGAGGAGGCCTTCCCCCTGACACTCAGGCTGATACTCAGGTTGCCACCGAATTCCAGTCAAAGGGTCTCTTTTCACACTGTTTCCCCAGGTGGTGTTTTCATCACGGTCTTAACAATAGTTGTATCAAATGACCGTTGAAAATGCTGCTGTTAGAGGCACTGGCGTGTGGCACTTCCCCTCCTGTTCTAGCACCCTGACGTGCGCGTGTGTGTGTCTGACACAAGAGAGGCTGCACCCGTGATCGGAACAGACATATACGGGCATTTTTGCTGTCTACTAAAAGCCGGGCAGCCACGGAGCTGTGACCTGATTGATGCTGAAGTGAGGATGTGGAGGCCCAGAAGGACTGGACTAACATCTCCAAAGTCCTGCCCTGGCCAGGAAGGGCTTCTGTTTTATTTAACCCAACAGCAAGACCTGTCCCCCAGCAGCCCTGGAGGTCAGGAAAAACGGAAGTCCTCTTCTCCCTGCAGGCGTAGTTGTGGAGAGGTTGGATGAAGCCAAGGTCAGAGCCAGGGCAGGAGAAATGGAGGTTACCCTCCTTGGGAAGGTGAGGCTATGTGGAGAACCCCAAAAGGGAACATGGTGCCTGGGAGGGGTGAGGTGCTGAGCCAGGAGCACCTCCTGTGGGGATTCTTATCAGACTGTCTTCCCCAGGTCAGGAGGATTCTGGGCCACTTGGAGGGCTTGGGCACCTGGTTGGGGAGACCCGTCCTGCGAATCTGGGAAGCAGGTTGCTGGGGGCACAATGAAAACACAATGAGCATCCTTTAAATGGTTGCCAAATGCTGAAGTCTACAGAGGCTGCTGGGTTGAGAGAGTAAACTGCAAAGAAAAGACAGCCCTGGGCCCCTTCAGGTCCTGCCCTGATGGGGGTTGGCTAATGTGGAGGGGTGGGAAGGGTAGGGCAATCTCTTGACACAGAGAGCTTTGATTCAAGGGTCAAGGGAACAGATGTGAAAGCCACGCCACGGGCACATCTGGCCAGGGCTGGGCTGGAGGAGGGTGAGCCTGTGGCCAGCAGGGAGCCAGGGACGTGGTGGAGACAGATAGGGCCCGAGTTTATGGCCCAGCAGAGGTGTTGCAACAGGAAGAGGGGTGGGGAAGGAGGAGGCAGCTCAGGCGGAAACAATTTATCTGGAGCACGAGGAACAGCTGGGGAGGAGGCCAGCTTTGCCGCTTTCCAAGGCCAAGTGGAATGTGAGGAAGGGATGCCCGGTGCCAGAGCAGCCAGCAGTCTCTGTCTCCAACTGCCCATCTCCCATTCCCTGTGGCCTCAGAATTCAGTCCCACTGTCCTCACCCAGAGCAAGGCCATTGGTCAGCCACCCCAAGGCCTTCCTGGGCCTCAGTGTGGTGCTGCCCTTCCCAGTGGGATGCCTCATCAACTGCAGGGTTTATCTACTGCCCAGGGTCAAGTGCCCTCCCACCTTATGACAGGCATTACACAGTCCTTTCATCTGATGTCCATGTAAGACAGGTGTGGTCTCCTTTTTTCAGAGTCGGAAACACAGAAGTCATAAGCGATTTGTCCAGGGCTACACAAAAAGTGAGGGCTGTAGAAGGAACTCAAACCCATGTCTGTCTCATTTCCAGAATCAATCAGATGCCTCTGGGCCCATGGAGGTGAGCTGTGGGCCTTCCCTGGGCCCTGCAGGACAGCTTCTCCCTCCACAATCTAGCCCCAGAACCCCTCACTTCCACCCAGCTCACAGCCCACCACCTGACAGGTCAGCAGGCCCTACAAGCATCCTCTCCTGTGAGGGGCTAATCAGGCAGCCCTGCCTCTCCTAACTGTACCCATGGCTGGACATGTGGAAACAGCAAAGATTTCCAGAGCATAGTGAGGGAAGAGGACCCAGTGCTGGTAGAGCTTTCCTGGACCCCTCCCTCTCCTCCTGGGATGGATTTCCGGAATGACACGGGTCGGACACCTGACCCAGCTGTGAGCAGCTGGCTTTCCTCCTGAGGGAGACCTGGAGAGATGAGAGGGCAAAGGAGCAAGGCAGACATCACTTAGGAAGACTTCTTGAATTACACCCATTTCTGAGATGACGAAGAAGAAGCTTGGGGAGCCCTACCAAAGCAGGAAGGGCAGACCTTACCATAGCCTCACTTTTAAAACCAGTAAAGAAACTGGAGTGGAGGCTTCAGCCACTCCGTCAGCCACTTTTCAAAGAATGCCATTTCTCACCTGGAGGGCTGTCCCATGTTGTGTCTCACTTTGTGCCCTGAATGAGACGGGGTTCTTCTCCAGGTGAGGGACGTTGCCTCCAATCTCTTTGTGTCTCACTCATGGAGGAGGAAGTGAAATGAAACTATTTGTATGTGTCCCATAATGAGCCAAGCACTGTCACATTCAGTCCTTGCAACCATCTTATAAAGCAGGTATAACCATTCCCACTTTTCAGATTAAGAAACTGAGGCTCCCAAAGAAGGGACCAGTCCAAGGCCATATAACCAGCCAGTAGCTATAATTTAAATGTATAGGTGTTGAGCACATCCTGTGTAGTGGAAAAAATAAGTAAAGTTATGCTGCAGTAACAAATAGTCCCCAAATCTTTTAAAAAATTTTATTTATTTATTTGTGAGTTACAATTGACATGTAATATTGTATTAATTTCAGGTGTAGACATTTATATAGCTTATGAAGTGATAACCCTGGTAAGTCTAGAACCCATTTGGCACCATAAGTAGTTAATGTAATATTATTGACTATATTTAGCCCAAATCTTAATGCAACAAAGATTTATCTTTTTCTCACTAGAGTCTGTAGCTGGACTTCCAGGGCAACTGTCTTCCACCCTTTTTTCAAGCTGCTTTGATCTGGAGCTCTGTCATCTCAGCAGAAGACCTCTCCTCCACAGGATGAGTGATGAGACAGTTCGTTAATGCATTGGTACAAAATTAGACATGTGGTCCTGCTTCCCTGTGTGGTGAGGGGAAGGTAATTCCAAGGGCAGGTGGAATGCTGGTGGGCATCATTGTCTCTCCGCAACCACGCATGATGCTAGCCTGGGTCCAGAAGTCAGTGCTGGACCCTACATAATTTCCTGAACCCCTTGGGCAGTGCTTCCATCCTGATCACCCTCCAGGGTCCTTGGGTTCTGCAATAGGTCCTACCTAGGCTGAGCTCCTTCAGTTGGCATGAACTTAGGGCTCAGCCTCAGGCTAAGTTTGAAGAAGAACCACATGATAAAATTTCAGCTTGTCCAAGTCTATTTTGAAGTACTACTGTCCTTGAAGGTTGTTTCTCTAGGTAACATTCGGTGGCCACCACCCATGGGTATCACTTCTAAAGGGCATGTGAAAGATCTTCCTCTTTCCTATGTCCTCTAGTCCTTTCCTGGCAATAGCCAGGACAGCAGGTCCCCCCTCCTGAGCACCTGCAGTACAGAGAGAAGCCTCGGGGGGAATGAGAAATCCAGCCTACTGCCTCAGCTCAGCCTGTCCCAGGCAGGAAGGGAACCCAGCTCTCACTCTTCTCCTGGTTCAATCTTTGCTTTCCCCCTTGGTCCAGAGGTCTTCCTCTGATCCTCAGACCCCCAGGGAAGCACTCTTCTTTACCTTTGGGCTCCAGGTCTCCCCATGTGTCTAGGGCTGAGCTGTTTTCCCACTTGGGCTCAGAGGCTTCCCCGTTTCTGCCTCCAGAATTTCACTGGATCAGACTCTGCTTTCCTGTAAGGACGCAGGCACAGAGAGACTATTCACACTCGCCCAACCAGGGAAGATGGAGGAAAGACCCCACAGGAGTGCCGAGAGCCTCAAAGACCTTTTCCATCCATTCCACCCAGGAACAAAACCAAACCATGTGGCTTCGGAGAGCCTCCAGTTTCCTAGATTCAAGCCCCCTTGTGAAGTTTAGAGAGTAATTATATAAAGTGCCTCATACAGCATTCAACAAATATTAGAAAAACATATATAGCAACATTACCTTACAAAATCTCTGGCCTGAACTATTTTCCTGTCAGACCTACCAATGTGACTGTCTGCTTGGCGTCTCTACCTGAGTGCTCCACAGGTCAACCTGGGTGGAATCTCCCTAAACAGCCATTCTTCTCTCACTGCCCATTTCTCCCTGTCAAAGTCCACCTCCCACACAGGGGCCATAAGGGCCACATAGTTGTTCTCCTAGACTCCCTTGCAGCCAGGGCATGGGCATGTGACTTCATCCTGATCAATAAATCTAGTGACTTCTGAGAAACTTTTCCTCTCTGTTAAACTGGGCTGGAAACTGCTTGTCTTTGGCCAGAAATTGGTATGTAGAGGTGGTGCCTGGACCTCCAGCAGCCACTTTGTGACCTTGAGGGGACAAACCCAATGTGCTGAGGTTAGCAGACCAAAAGTATGAATGAATTTTGCTTCACCAATTATATGATTAGACCAGTAAACTAACCTGGGACCTTTGGGCCCATTGCTACATAAGATAACACATGTCTTTATTTTAAGCCACTTCCAGTTTGGTATTCTCTTGCCTGTAGCTGAAATCATTCTGATACATAATCAACAAATCCATGAACGAACTCATCTATTCCCTCCCAAATCACTCTTCCTCCAGAGTCATTCATCTCAGCAAAGGCAGTTTCTTTTGCCAGAAATTCCACCGTTACCTCTGCTTCCTTCCCTCTCGCTTCTCTCAGCCAGATTGTCACCAAACACCTTGAATCTCCTTTCAAAGTCTCTTTCATCACTTCATCCTGTCAGGACAATGGTGACCATCTCCCGCTGGTTTTCCCTGACTCTGATTTCTTTCCCTCTGTGCCATTCTCTGCAGTCCACTGAGTCTCCTTCTCTCTGTTCCCTGATCATGACATGCTAGTCATACGTCCATTCTCTTGCACTTGCTCTTTCCTCCACTGGAATGTTCTCCTCACTCTTTTTCCACAAAACTCTTGCTCAGCCTAAGAGGCTAGCACAAGGTGTTATTTTCTCTATGAACCTTTTTGTTAACATACCCAATCAGAGCTAGTTGACCTTGGGAGGACTGTAGTAAGCTCATCGTCCATAGACCTCCCCTATAAGACTGCAAGCAGCTTGAGGTAAAGATGGTGTCTTAGTCACTTTTGAACTTCCAGGACCCAACAATGCCAGACAGCAGTTACTTAGAAAGTCTTAACTCAGTGAATGAAAAGCCACGTAGAATAAACTGACTTCTTGAAGGTAGGCAACTATCCTAGCTATCTATTGCTATGTGACAAAAATTAGTGGCTTAAACTGAATTTAAAAATAACATTTATTTTGCTTGCAAACCTAAAATGTTGGCAGGATTCAGTGGGGAGAGCTCATCTCTGCTCCACTTGGCATGAGTTGGGTTGGGTCAAATGCTAGAGGCTGGTATCATCCCAAGGCCTGTTCATTCACATGCCTGATGGTTGATGCTGGCCTGGCTGCTGGCCTGGCTGAAGCTGGAAAACTTATACATCGCCTCACCATGTGCTGGGCTTTCCCACATCATGACGACTAGGTTTGAAGAGTGAGCACGTTCAGAGCCTGGCAGAAGTTGTATCCACTTTTGTGACCTAGCCTCAATTATCACATTCTACCTGCCAAGGCAGCCACAAAGGCCTGCCCAGGTTCCAGGGGAGGGGAAATGGACTCTACTTCCTGCTGAGGTAGTGACAAAGTTCAGGAAGACCACATGGGGCTAGCAACATTGCTGTGGCCAGTTTTTGGAAATTGCTGTGTGCTTTAGTACCACTTTAAGTCTTTTAAGTGAACTCCTTTGTGTACTGTCCTCCCCAAATTATCTTTAGCCTTCCTTGGGAGACCTTGTGTCCACACCTCCCTGGTGACCTGTGGCTCAGTGGAGCGAGCAGATTACAAACTGTTAGGAGAACTGGGTGGGTGACCCAGCTCTGTCATCATCTGATCCTATAACCTTAGATAAGTCTTTGAATCCCTCCAGCCTCATTTTTTTTCCCTTGGTAAATAAGGAGCGATGATACCTGCCCCACTGACCTCAAAAAATTGTGCTCAGGGAAGTGAGGGCAGTGCTGAGGGTGGTGGTCTTGGAGGCCAGGGCAGGGCACACAGGCAGCTTGTATCAGACTTCAGCTACAGGAAATAGAAGACACCGACACTATGTTGAGCAGAAAGGTATTTAACACAGGTAATTAGGTGATTATAAAATCACTGGAGGGGCTGGAGGAGCAAGATCAAGGCTGACCTTCTGGGAAAGACTTCCTGGACGTGGCCAGGGGAGCTCGTAGTCTGCCACCTCCAGGATAGCTAGGAGTCTGAGGCTGCTCAGTGGGATTGAAATCAGGAAGTCACGACCATCACCCCGCAACTCCACCTCAATGTTCAGAAAGCTGATGACTGGGGTGGTGGTCATTAGGGTGTTGACCACATATTTGCAGTTCTCCTCCAGGCACATGGTTAAGATTAACCCAGTTCTCCTAACCTTCTCTGCCCCCTGGCATTAAGTGACCATGTGACTCAATGAAAAATGTGTCACTTCCTAGGGGAAGTTTTAAGTGCTGTTCCACAATTTTCTATATTCTTTCTTTCACTTGTCACAGTGACCCCCAATGTTCCACATTATGGTTTCTTTGCCAGCCTGGGTCCCCAAGTGAGAGAAACAGGGATCAGTACCCTCAGCTACCCATGCGATGAGGGCACTGTTTGTTACTGAGCATAGTGTGGGCCATCCTGACTGGTATCACTGGAACATTGCTGGCCCTGATCACGTTTGCCCAAAGCAAGAGCTGAAGTACTGGAATGATGGTTACTGTTGAAATTCCACCTGCTAGATCCCATGTCTCATTAGAAAAACCTAATTTGTATTTAGAATCATAGTGTTAGGGAAGTCCAAGAAATGTAGTTTTTACCTTTCTAGCCTCAGCAATACAGGAAGCCATTCTCAAAAAAAAAGTTGACCCTGAGGGTCAATTTAGCACATCCACTACAGCAAACAATTGCTGAAGGTATGCTTCAGCTCAAAGCTAGCATGAGAAGAATCTACAACCTGATAGTTAGGTCAAACAGGGCTGGATAGAGGGAATTAAGGTACAAGATCCCGTGAAAGGGGCTTGGGAGGGCAGGTCGAGGAAAAGGAGTCTGTATTAACTTACCACCTCACATGTGGACATTATCGCATATTTGTGTTATATCTATGTGATTCTTAAGAACAATCTAAAGGATCCTAAGCACAGCTGACAGAATATATTTTTTCTTTATAAGTATTGCTTGATAAATCATTAAATGTTATGGGAATTACTGGACTCCACTGGACACCACCAGACTGTGAGCTCTGTATGCACAGGGAGCATGTCCTTTGCATTTAGCAAAGTGTTGGGCATACAGTAGGCATTCAATGAATGCTTTATGAAGGAGTGAATTTGTCAATGTTCCACTGAGAAAATGACTTGGAGAATTTGACCCAATGTTCCCAGTGTGGTCTGCTTAATCAGAGCCTGGTGGGAACACCCCCCTCCTCTGGTCTTAATATTATACTTCTCTTAACGTGGCCCAAGATTGTATTAGTCTCCTTGAAGCCACACCACACAGATGATTCACACTGAGCTGGAGGTCAGCTGTGCTCTCTGGGTCTGTTTCACATGAACAGCTATTAAGTAAGGCAGGGCTTCCCCATCCTGTCTGTATGCAGTTGATTTTTTGAACTACACACCTTATGTAACATTTCATGCTGCTGAGTTATAGTTCATCCTCTTAACTTCTAAGGATCTATTCAAATCTTAAATCTTTTGACTCGATGTATTATTCATCCCTCTGAGAGTTGCTTCATCCACGACTGGGACACAGGGGCATCCTGCAACTTTATGCATGTTCATGACAAAACTGCTGAACAAAGGAAGCCAGCAGAGCCCTCCCTGCCTGTGGGTATCAACATTCTAATCAACGTAGCTGGGGAAGGATAATTTAGCCATCTCTGATACCATCTGTATTCTCAGCCATTTTGTCCACAAAATGTAACCAGAGACTGTCACAAGCTGAGACAATGACGTATACAGAATTCCCCTGGTCTCTGGTACCCACGTCAGAGGGAGAATGAGGTCAGCCCAGTAGTATGTGCTCTTCGCAAAGTGACTCTGGCTCCTAGGCATCTTTACTTCATCTTCTAGGCTGTCAAAGACATTTCTTTACTCCATCAATATGTATCAAGAACCATAAAGATGTTCAAATTCTCAGACCTGGTGACCCCACGGATGTGAATTGCTGCGATTTCGGAGTCCAGGTGCAGACAAATGGCAACGTCGGTGTGGCAATCCTCTGTGGAGCAGCATGGGCATCATTAAAACAATATGTATGTGCTAACACAGGGGGAAATGTGAACTCCGAAAAGCAAGCTACAAGACAACGTGCACCCCGTGAAGAAAAACATGTGAAATAGCATGCATGCCTGAGGACATTGGAGTGCGGTAGATGCTGGGTTAGGGAGACAGGACTATGTGTACTTCATCCTCTATTTTTCAAACTTCCAATAATACTGCAGAAAGTAGCTTCTGATTTGCCCAGGGAGCAGGAGGGAGGGGTAGGGAATGAACTGGGGAGGGATGGAGGGAGGAAGCTGGCCTCTACTACACAGGGCTGCTGGGTTCCGAGGGGTTGCCCAAGAAGCCACCTGAAATGCCCTTCAGGGCTGCCCTTGTCAGCTCCAGCTTCACTCCATTGGGGGTTAACTCTTCTGCACTTCCGGTTCTGCATGTGAGGGCACCTAGAAGGTTCCTGGGGAGCCCCTGCTGCCACCTTCAGAGAACATCCCCACGGAGAGCGGGAGGACGTGGAGCCAGCCGTCAGGCGATGCCTGTGTGCATGTGACTGGCCATGCCGCACTGATCCTGCGGCAGGACCTGGGGGCGAGCCAGATGGGGCTGAGGGGATCCGATGTGCGGCACAGGATGAGTCTGATCCAGCTTTGCAAATGGTTCGTAATTACAAAACCCTGCTCCCTTCTATTGCTGGAAATTGGCTTCACTGCCTCTAGCTTCCAAATTCCATCTTGATGATCAGGAGAGTCTTTATCCATCTCTGATTCCTGTATCTCCTCCTCTCATTAAGGGCTTTCATCAGCAACTTCTCCCAGAGCTTGAAATGCAACTCACTTCACCTGTTAGAGATACCTGTGCCCTCCTGCCTCTCTAAATCTCTCAGGAGCCAGGTTGCTCCCTCCCCTCCACCATGCGCAGACAGTTCCCAGGGATGCTCACCCTCCCAGGAAAGTGGGGGTGTTTTAGGAGGCGAGGGTTTAGGCATCTCTCTCCTCAACGGCCCTTGTAAGCCTTGACACATTCTGGCCAGGTTGTCCCGACACACTTCGTGCCACCTGATGCAAGCACGCTTTGGTGGGGGAAGTGACGTTGTTCGCATTCTTGGCTATGTGCTTAACCCCTTCTCCTCCCATCACCTTATTCCTTGTTTCCTGGTGGTGGTGACAGTTTTTGTTTTGTGTTTTTTATGGGGCCACATTAATCTTTTGAGTCATCTTCTCCGGGCACTATAATTTCTGTTTAAAAACTACCTCCCAAGGTCCACCCCACACAACTGCTGGGGCCCACCACACCCTTCCCATGACGCTGTGAGTGCCAGGATAATAAAGGCCTTTTCTTCCCAGATCCCTATCACTCCTTTACCACTGCATGCATGCCGTTTACTTGGTCAGAATTTGGTGTCTCCTGCCAGTTCCACTTGTTGCTTTTTGAGAGATTAAACTATGAGCCAGGCAAGAATGTATCAATAGCAGGCATTCTGGCCTCAGCAGATTTCCTTGTAACCAGAGGCCTGCCATGCCAGCCAGGCCCTGGCCTCTGCTAGCTTGGGGCCCTGATCTCAGACTTGGAGAAGGACTTCCCCTTCACCCTCCACAGAGGACCAGAAGCCCTCTCAGCCCCCAAGGAGGGGTCTGGGAAAAGAAAGTTGGTCAATATGGCTGGTCTCCCAGAGCAGGTCTTGCCATCTCTTGGAAGCAGACAGAAGGGGAATGCTAGGCTTCAAACCTCCGCTCCACTATTCCTTGGGTGTTTGACTTTGGGAAAGTTACTCGACATTTCTGGGCCTCAGTTTCCAGATCTATAGATGCTGGAACTCTTGTGGTATTTCCAGAAAGTGTTTAAGGAGGGTTTTCCGCACATGGCGCCATGAATGCTGCCTAACATATAGTGATGAGAAGATGCCGTTGATTGTATTCTGAGTTACGAGAGGCTGAAGTGTGAAAAAAATTATGCATCTTGGAACTGGTGAGACTGAGTAGTACTACTCATGGGGGTTTTATGATTATGCAAAATACGCCAGTACCGAGAGCAGTGACTAGACATAGCCCGTGGGTTAGATATCTGGATAATGAAGAAGAGGATGGCAAGGATACAGGCCTCTGAAGAGTGGATGGTTAGATGACTCACTCCCACTGTTCTCTGTAGAGCAGAGATTTCTTTCCCCATGGGAATCAGCTGCCCAATGAGGTACTGTCCTACCCCTCCTTTCATCCAGATGTGCTATGTGACTAATTTTTACCAATGGTATGTGGGAATGGTCACTTCTCAGCTAAGGGGCTTCAAAGGAAGGTGCGCCTTCTCCACACGCTACCCATCCATGGGTCGTGTGGACAGGGCTCACAACCTTGTGGGATAACAGAGCCACGAGATGGAAGAAGCCAGTGTTCCTGAATCACCACCTGGAGAAAAGCCACGGGCCAACCAGGAACACGTGCACTGGACAGCCACGTGAGGAAACAACAGACCATAGCTGAGACAAGCTACTGAAAGGAATTTAGGGGCTAATGTGTGACAGCACCTAGCCTTATCTTGACTAAATGCACAGTCAGCACGGGAGGCAGTGAGGAGGGAGGGCACCTGTGGAGGGAACTTAGGAAAATGGAAGAATGCTTCAGAGACATTCGAGGGACTGCACAATTGGGATCTCACTCATCATATTCTAGTGCCTCAGAAAGCACTTGACAATATCCAGCCCTCTGTTTATCTCCCCCACACAGCGCTGACTTTATATTGAAGTTTTCATCAATGGAACATTCATTCAACATGTAATGTGTCTCTACCACGTGTTAGCACCAGGTCCCTGTGTGACAGGCTTTGCTGGGTGTGGTCCCGGCACGGCCCCCCACCCTGTGGTCAGGCCCAGTCCTGCAGCCCATTCATCATCCTGACGTCCAGAAGAGACCCCATCAATCACTACACCTCATTAGCTAATGTGACTTCCCTCAGCCGCACTCCACCAGGGAGGGAGCCCGAGTGGCTTGTGGAGGGTGAGTGGGCCTGCGCCCCACAGACCCACAGCAGGGCTTCCAGGCCCCAGGGGCAGGGACAGGAGGGCTTCTGTCTGTGGCAGGGTCACTGCCGCTGAACTGCAGGTTTGCTTCAGGAAGCTGTCAGGGGTCAGAGACCATGTCAGCTCCACCTGGAAGGCTGCAAAATCCCAGCGCCATACCCTGAAGTGAGCTTTATTTCTTTTTTGTTAAAAAAAAAAAAGTAAAACAGCCAAACCCAAATGGTTTGTCTGCATTTCCACTCAGTTAGTATCAAGATTAAATAGTCTGCGGCTGCTCCCCAGTTTACCTCTCAGATCATAAAACCTCTGTAGTGACTGAAAGCAGGAGTCTATCAAGTCGCTTTCTGTTCCCCTTCCCTGTCCCCTCAGGGCTAGTTACAGGGAATCCAAGTTACAAAGTGCAGGCGCCCAATGGCCTGGCCTCCCAGGCCCCCCGTGGCCTCAGAAGCCCCCCTGCCTGGGATGAGGTTCTCGTAACCCTGGGCTCACAATTGGTTGTGACAGATTGACCCAAGTTGACCCAGGTTTTCTGAGGCTCCTCTCTCAGACTCCAAGGCTGGGGGGTACGACGGGGAAGGGGCCTTGCAGGTTCAGAGGGTGGGCTCTGGTCTAGCAGACAGGGCAGCTGGAGGAAGGACTGTCCAGAGCACAGTGTCCCAGCCTGCAGGTGAGATAAGCCTTCTGCTTGGGAGTGGGGTCTCCTCTTACCCCTACCCAGGACTGCTCTACAGGGGTGTCCAAACTTTTGGCGTCTCTGGGCCACACTGGAACAAGGGCTGTCTTGGGCCACAGATTAAATATACAAACACTAACGAAAACAAAAAGAATCTCATAATGTTTTAAGTAAATTTATGATTTTGTGTTGGGCCGAATTCATAGCCATCTTGGACCGCATGTGGCCACAGGCCACAGGTTGGACACCCCTGGGGGTGCAAAGCCTCCACAGGAACATAAACCCTACAGGGTACATGTTTGGGACCCATAAGCTCTGCCTGTCAAACTGTTGCAACCTGGGCAAAAAAATAAAGTTGCTCCAAAATACAAAAAAGCAAAATTGGAAATAATAAATTTTTAATGAATACATTTGAGCGTCATTAATTGTTCAATTTGGTACTCGTGAAAATTTCCTTCCATTTGAAAACAATTTGTACCTTCAACTTTCTTGCCTTGTACAGATTCCTGAGTACGCATGATGATGGCTGGGAATCAGAGCCGATCGTAAACTAAATGAGTAAACTTCAGCCAAATAATTTCAAAAGCAAAATTATAAAAATTCTTTCCAAGTATTTTATAGCAAAATAATTCTATTTAATGTGGGATGTGGGTGCATTTTAATTCTTTTATATACTGTAGGGTGGGACCTACAAAAGTAAGACTGTCTAGTACGCAGACAGGTCCAGCCTCTCCCCTCCCCTCCTCCTTTCCTTTCCCTCCCCCTCCTCTCCGCCTTTTCTCTCTCCGTCCCGAAGTCCTTGTCCTCTGCAGTTTCAAGGAAGCATTGACAGAATCTCCTGCTACAAATATTAATTTTTATAAGGATACTGATTCTTAACATTTCTGAGGCCTCTCCTGGAGGGTGGTAAATGCTACTCAAAGGGACCGCTGTTTTTGTCCCCCTGTAGTCCCTGAGCTGTTTCTAAGGAAAACACACTCCGCTGAAACAGACACTTCCTTACAGCAGAGGAACTGGAAAGCACTGCCCTTGGCTTCTCCACAGATGGCGGGTCCCCTCACTCCAGCTGGCTGAGTGACAGGCCGCCACTGTGGTCCATGGATTCTGTGATGAGCCGAAAGTTTCAGCCCCTAGAAATAGATGCAGCTACCAGCAGTTTAGCTAAAAGGTCCCTTTTACTCAGACACGTGGGTCACCCAGAAGCCTGATACCTTACTGCCTAAATGCTCGGCACCCTGAGGACTCCCAGATAGTCTTCCTGTTGCATGGGAAGATCACCTGGAGCATGTGGGTGACTCACGGGGCGGAGGTGTGGCCTACTGAGCTCTCGGCAGCGACAGCCATTTGCAGAACCCAGTGGGCTGCTGAGCAGCTCCTGGGTCAGGAGACCGGCTCCAAGGACACCCCAAGCAGCTCAGTGGGACCCTCTCAAACAACATTGGGGAGGACCAACTGTCTCAACCTTGGGAGCATGTTCCAGAATGTCCTCTAAGGTCCTCCCAGTGGCTGAGCCCCACCTTACTCTGCAGCTTCCGTCCTTCCGCTCCCCATCCTACACCCTGCTCTCCAAATACCCTGCTGCCTCAGCTGAGTCTGTCCGTGCAGCTCCCTTCTGCACTGCCCGTGGCCCTGAGCCTGCACCTGGGTAACTCTCCTCTCACCTTCAAGACTGAGCTGTGGTACCCCCTCTTCCAGGAAGCTTTCCTTCTAGTAACCCTCCTCTCCCAGAAGCTCTGCCCTGCTCACTGTATCAGATGATAGATACATAGATACATAGATACATAGATACATAGACAGACATGATAAGTAGATAGGTACACAGGTAGACAGGTGCATATGTATATGTACACAGATACATAGATGATACATAGATTATAGATAGATCCATTTAATTGTTCTCTCATCAGACTGTGAGGGCACAAATGGAGTCTCCTCCATCACTGTACCTCTCCCATTCCTAGCAAAGAGGTGGACACACAGCAATGCTTAATGAATGGATGGATGGTTGATTGGATGGATGGTTGGATGGAGGGATGGAGGGACAGACAAGAGCAAGGCTTGGGTGAGCAGGAAGTTGAGACAGATATCCATGGGTCTTAAATGAGCCACCAGCAGCTGCTGCTTCCAATGCTTCCAGAGTCACTGTGGAGTCATGTGAGGCCAGAGAGCCAGATCATTTCCAGTTTTGCCCTGTCTCTTCTCTGTCATCCCTTGGGTAACAAGTGTGGGTATGTTGTCATCAAGTCAGGAAGACGAGGCCCCGACCACCTGCCAGGCCTGTGTAAGCACTGCCTTTCCCTTCCTCCCCAGCAGCAGGGTCACGCCCACCAAGGTGGGTGAGCACCAGCCTCTGGCGTCAGACGTGAGCCCAAGCCCCAGCTCTGCTGCCTGCTGGCTGTGGACGTGGAGGCACGACCTTCCACTTCACCGTGCCCCTGTGATAACAGTGGTTGCCCTGCTCAGTTGTACAGATACCAATAAATCAATCCATGGAGAGTACTTGGAATAGCACCTGGCACTTCGGAAGGAATGTGTGTGTATTAGCATTTGTTATGCCAAGCCAGTCGCTCCCCCAGCAACCAGCCTAAAGATGGGGTCAGGGGTCAACCTGAGGTCAGTTAGGGTCAGTCTGAATTCAGGGTCTGTTATATGGCTGTGGATCTACTACATATAGTTTGGGGGTCTCTAAGAAAGCTCAGTACATTCTCATTAAGCCCCGAAGGCCCCCACAAGCTCCCTCAGGGGGAAGGAGGGTGTGCTGAGGGAAGCCTGCCCAGGAGCCTCCCCCAGGAGGGCAGGGGAGAGGGGTGGTCTCCGCCTCACCCCTGGGCCTCCCCCATTCCGCTGCATTACAGAATCATCCTCACGCCCAGCGCCATGCAGCCAGGAACACTGGGAATTGTCAAGGGCAGGCTGGGCCTGGCATACAGCGTGTGGGAAACACTGTGCCTATTGTCATGCTCCCCGCCTTGGTGCAGGGGCCAAAAACAACAGGGCACCACCCCAAGCCCAGTGCCCGCTGCTCGCCTGCCAGGAAGAAGCTTTGCATAGGGCAAATAGGGAAGAAGAAAGCCACATTCTGTTCTGGATGTGTCAACTTGCCTTCCTGTCCCCTCCTCAGCTCTGCACTGTGCAGTGGCTTCCCTAGAGACCTAGCAGGCCTGCCCCCAGGCACCACCTCTACAGTCCTGAAAACAAATCCAGAGCCTAATCAGAAGCACAACCTCCTCCAGCTTCCTTTCCACTCAAGCATGGCAGGGACTTCTGAGGAACTAGGACACAGTGACACAATGAGGGGTGGATTTTTCAACAACTTGTTTTTTAGGAGTCCAAAGAGAGAGAGAGAGAGAGAGAGAGGTTCCATCCATACATTAAACCTGGCTAGTACTTTAAGGCTCAGTTTGGTGCCCTCCTCCAGAAAGCCTTCCCGGACTGCACCAGCTCACCCACAATCCCTTCTTTTTCCATTCTTTCTGTAGCTCTTCTACACTGCACCCATACGCACGCGTGTTTGACTAGGCTCCTGCCAGGCTGAGGGTGGACATGGGGCCTGGGAGCGGACACCCCTCCGTGCACTAATGCTACTCTGTAACGGTTCCTGAGGCCTTCCTATCATCTATTATCTCGCCCACAGCGTGCTCCAGGGAAGAACACCAAGCAGCTAGCCGCCCAGCCCAGCCAGAGTCACGTGTCTAGAACGACTTGTTAGTATCAGAGCCTTCTCAAACACAAAATCAGGCCCAGGCCACAGGGCTTCAGAGCCCCAGCTGACTGCGACCACTCCAGAGCCTGCAGCTGCTCTTTCTCTGCTCACTCGGACAGGAACCTAGAGCTCCACGCTTGGCAGGGTTTGGAGAGGTCCCTCTGTTCCCTGCCTTCTGAGAGCAAAGCTCCAATCCATGCAGGACTGGTCAGAGCTAGTCCATCTCTTCTTGAAGTTGCCCATGCTGTCTGTGTTTTACCTCCTTAACGTCCAGAAAATGTCCTTTCTGTAGCACTCATTTCCTTAGGTCTCATTCTCCAGGAAGGCGGACAGCAACGTGTTCCCTCACAGAGCCACCCCTCACCCAGGCACCTTTCCTTTGCTCCCCACCTGAACTCTCTCCCCCAGGTCCATCTCCACCCTTGTCTGCGGTCAGCCCTGGCCCACAGGGCTGTATTGGCACCTGAAAGCCTTCCCGTCCCTGAGGGCAGAGGCCAGGGGCTGTCCATAAAGGGAGAGGCAGTCCCGCCCCCTCTGTGCTGGGCTTCAGCAGCCTCTCAGGGCATCTCTGTTCCCTCAGAAGACCCTGAAGGCCCCTGACCTTGGGCACACGTCTGAGGGCCCCATGTCCTTCTTCGCCCCTTTCTGTCTTTGCTCCTTGCATGACTCTGCCCACTCCCTCTTCATCCCTCGCAAAAGCAGAGGGTTCTGTCAGATCATCTGTCCTGTGTGATTCATGAGGTGCAGAGTGGGGCATATTGTGACCCCCTCATAGGGTTCTAGAATCTACACAGGGGTGGCTGTTACTGCAAAGGATTGTTGTCAAAGCAGATCCCCTGGCACCCTGCCCAGTGATCCTGATTCTGTTCTGGAGTGAATCGGAACTGAATTTAAACAGAGGAAGGAGATGAGGCTGGTACCCGCAGGAAGCTCACCTGCTGGCCTGGCAGACACACAGGAAGCCACTTAGTTAATCCAGTGGCTCCTGGCACAGTGGCCCAGCATCACGCGGGGCAGCGAGCTTAATGCACTCTCAGAGGTGGGCACGACCAGCAAAGCATGTGAAGGTGGCTTCTTTGATGATATAGGACTTGGGCCAGATTTGCAAGGCCAGCAGAATTTAAATCCATACAGAAAAAGGAGGGCGGAGGCAGCCAGACACGGAATAGAGAAGTGATGCCTCCAAGGGAAGGCGGTGCCAACAGCGGCATTTCAGACACCTGTGGGCCCATTCACACCCTTTGGCAGGATCAGCCCTTGGAGGGATTAGCAACAGGAGAGGAAATGGAGGATGGAATCGAGAGGAAGAAAGAATGAACTCCAAGAAAGATTAGAACTAGATGTTTTAAATATCTAGCTATGCCCTAAATTTTGAGTTCTGATGCCATTTCTCTTTTTCAGTCCTGAGTTAGGGCTACGGGGCAGGTGAAGCTAGGCCAGGGAAGAGGAGCACAGCCAGGTGTGGTCCTGGGCCCAGGAAGAGGGTCCCACAGCCCCAGGCCACACTTCCTTTGGCACTGAGCCCAAATATCAGACTTTCCTGGCCAAGGCAGCTGACTTCCGACCACCTAAGTACCTTGCAGACCTGCTTTGAGGGTTAAAGATGGGCTGCTGCCCACCTCACTGCCCTGGCACCAGGCTCAAGGCCTGGCCTTGGCTTTCTGATGAATGACCCCCTACAACCCTCTTCTCCATTTCGTGCTCACTGTGGATATGCCTTTGGCTGTGCTCAAGAGTCTCCTCTGCGCATGCTCAGTGAGCGGTGCTGAAAGCTGGTGTTGCCGAGGGGGCTGGAGGAATGGAGGGACAATGAGGATTTACCCAAGACCCCCAGGAGAGGGAGCTCTGGCCCGGGAGAGCCAAGGCCCCGGTTCTGCTCAAGGCTCTGTCGTGTGGTATTGGACTGGCCATAGTCCTCTCCTCAGATTTCTTTTCTGTAAAAGGAAGGGGTTGAAATAGCTTGTCCTGCTCCAGAATGCTGCCTAGGGGAAGACTTAGGACAAGGAGAACATTAAAGAGATATTAAACCAAGACCAGACATTGTGAGGTCAGCAGCATTTTGGGTACTGGCTTGGACTAGACACAGGGGGAGAGAGTTTTGTTTCTGAGACTGAGGCCACAGCCCAGACAGTTTTGAAGAGAAGAGAGACTAATAATGTTTCCTGAAAACTCGCTGGAGACCCATGAGCAGGTACTGTACAGCGAGGCTTAAGTAAATGATACGTTATCACATTCTCAGAACAGTTTGGGGATGGAGACGTCACCTTCCATTGTGAGGAAACACACTCGGGGAGTATGAGTCACATGCCCAAGGATCAAAACAGCTTTTAAAGTGATAGCAGGGCCCCACCCCCTGCGTCCGTTGGTCCAGGTAGGATGGGATAAGCAACTCAGGACGTTAGGAGCCCACTGGGAGAACTGCTTTGTATGGACCTTCCTTGAAGCCCTCTCTCCTTGGGGACAAGTCTGGCTCAGAGCCCACCTTTACTTTAGGAACTCTGCCAGGAGCTGCCTCTGGGGCTAACCTGTGTCTGCCCCAGCCTCTCGGGGAGCCAGCTTCCTCCCCCCACGTTCCCAGCCATGGAGCAGGCCCTGTGGATTTGGAAGGGGACCCGAACTCCAGCAAACAGAGACTCTGTCAACACCCCAGGCCAAACCAGTCGCTTGACCAAACCACAGCTGTGCTCTTTCAGCCTAAATTGGCCTCCTCTCTGAGAAAGGGAATGACAGAAGAGAGGCTTCGAACGGCTAAGCACGGGCCAGCTTCTCCACTGACATCTGCGCTCTGGAAGAAGGATTGCTGGGGACAGGATTGATGCTTTGCGGCTGGTTTGTTTGTTTCATAAATAGCTTTTAAATGAATGGAGCATAAAGTAGAATTTCAAATATTAATTAACATTGTGTCAGGAATTGTTTTAAAGGCTTTGTATGAATTAGCCCACTGAAGCCTCATGATATTTCTATGGGATGGATATTACTATTGTTAACTCACTTTACCAATATAGAAACTGAGGCACAGAGAGGGAAATGACTTGCCCGAGGTCACACAGCAGGTGAGTGGCAGAGCAATAATGATTCAAGAGAGCAGGGAATACTTGCCTGACTGGGACCTCACAGGGCAGGTATGGGCCTGAGTCCCTGACAGGCCTCAGTGCCCCATCCTCTGTGGGTTTCTGCAGCCCCAGTCTGGTCCCTAAGGGGGCAACAAGACTCCATGGCCTCTTGCTGGGTAAAAGGGGCAGCTGGGACCTTTTCTAGCACTCAGAAGGTCTGGCCCTCACCTCAAGGACTACCCTCATTCTGAATGGTCTTCCATATGCACCCTTGGCAACTTAGCTTAAAATACAGAATGGCTGGCACATCGTCACCTGTTCCTTGTGAAGCCTTCTCTGACATGAATGTTTTTCTTGAATCCCTCCTGTTGGCTGCTTTATTCTCAAAGAATGTGTGTCATTTGTATATTTTCCTTTTGTAACCTGCCTTATATTTTTTGCTTATTTTTTTTCCTGTTGAAGTATTTCATCTTTTCTTATGGACTGGTTAAGGTACTCTCACGCTGGCATACTCTCTGACCCTACCATGGTTAGCGCCTCTTGCTGAGAATATGAAAGGTTCTCACTCTCAGCTCAAGCCCAACTCTCCGGCCGGAAGCGTATTTAGGAGGTTGCACTGCACAGTGGTTAAGAGAATATGCTCTGCAGCTACCCTGCTTGGGTTCAAATCCTGTGTCCACTGTTCATTTGATATGTAGCCTTAGATGAGTTACTTCCCCTCTCTGTGCCTCAGTTTCTCCATACATACACAATGGGGGTAAAAGTAGTACTTCTTTCATGGAGTTGTTGAGAGGCTTAAGTAAGATATCTACGCAAAGTATTTAAAATAGTGTCTGGCACGTAATAAATGTTCAAGTGAGAACTATTATTTTAATATTAAAGATATTGGCCCTTCGGCTGCCATTTGTTAAAAATACAATAGAAAGCAAGTGTACCCCTAAGATTGGAGGGTCCTGTTAGATGGCAGGCTCTCAGTTTTGCTGAGAATTACAGAAGAATTGGAGTGTATTCACTTGTGGGATAAGACAGAGCCCAGAGCAGATGAACCTTTCTGCACGGCAGAGGGAGGGGAGTTTGGAGTTGGAGGGATTTGGGGACGGAGGGTGAGCTGGGGAAATGAGAGTAACAGCAGAGGGGTGTGGGTGAAGAAACGTGTGGGTGGGCTCCTGAATATAACTCCTTCTCGTGACCCTTGGCCGTCAGTGAAGCCCAGTCCAGTGGGGATAAGCTAAGTGTAAATGTGGCTCATCTGAACTCAGTTCTGCATTCTGGTTGACATGAAATGACTCTCTCAGGCCATGAAGTCAGAGGACATCAGAGGACAGAGCAGTCACCCCTTGCTCCCTGATCCAAACTATCAGGGTGCCTGGGAGCACCAGGAGTTGGTATTTGGATCACGCACGTACTTGTATGGTTGGCCTGAACACTGGCGTGTCACCCGGGTTTCCCTTTAGAACAGTAGGACTGACTCCCAGCCGCAGAGAAGCTGCCAGAAAAGCCCTCAGCTGTCGTCTCTCAACAGCCACCTTGCCCAGAATCCCAGGTGCAATAATTATCTGATGTATCAATGAATGACTCTAATGCATCAGAGCTGAAAACAACATTTATTATTTTGCACATCCTGTGGGGTGAGAACTCAGGAGCCACTTCACTGGGTGGTTCTGGCTTAGGGTCTCTCCTGAGGCAGCAATCAAGCTGCTGACCAGGCTGCAGTCACCTGAGGTCCTGATGGGGCTCAAGAAGTGGCTTTTAAAAGTGGTGCTCTGAAAGGTCTGTGGATCGGGGGCCTTGGTTTCTCATCACGTGGGCCTCTCCACAGGGCTGCCTGAGTGTCCTCACAACACGGCAGCTCGTCTTCCTTCAAGAGAGAAGCCTGAGAAGATGCTGCAGCCCTGTCGTGGCCTAGGCATGCCATCACGTCTGCCACATTCACTTTGTAGAAGGGACTCACCAAGTCCAGCCCTCAGTCAAAGGGAGGGGAAGTGGACTCCACCTTTTGAAGGGACAGATGTTAAATAATTCATGGTCATATTTTTTTTAATTTTTATCTTTTTTATGTTTTATTTATTAGCGAGCGAGAGATAAATTTGTTGTTCCACTTATTTATGCATGCTGCTTCTATGTGCCCCAACCAGAGACTGAACCCACAACCTTGGCAGATCAGAACAGCGCTCTAACCAACTGAGTTACCTGACTCAAGTACATGGACATATATGTAAACCCCACAGTGCCCCATTCCTGAAAGAGCCCACATCTAATTTTTTGTTGCCCGAGGATGTAAAGGCCAGGTACCCTCCCCTAACTTGGGCCAACTCTGAAGGACCATTCCGCTTCAGGGTTTCCTGGGGTGTCAGCACAGCCTTCACTAAGATGCCACAAAGCTCAGCCTCTCTCTGCTTGTGTGCACGATATTCCCAGGGACACCTAGAATAAACCTCCTACATGCTCCACCTCAGAGTCAGATTTTCAGGGAAATGCACCTGTGAAAGGGGTGTTTTCTGTTCATGTGCTGTGTGTTATTTCTCAGTCGCTCCCTGTGAATACTGCTCTTGTGAGTATTTTTAGAGCCGCCTTCTACTCCTGCAGTGAGATAAGAGCCTGGCTTTTGTTCTAGGTTGTCTGTGATTTCAAACTCTTAATTAGTTAGTGTAATTGGAGTTTATCTTAATATACCTTGTGAGACAGGGATCTAATTTCACTTTTCTTCAATGTTTCATCAATTGTTCTAACAACAGTTTGAAAAAAGGAATCATTTTTCTACTGATTTTAAATAATTCCTTTATATACATACTAAATTCTAACATTTAATTAGATTGGTTTCTGAACTTTCTATTCTGTCCTGGGCCACAGCCACATTATTTTGATCATTATATTTCTGAAATAGTTTCTCATATCTGAGGGTACAGTCACTTTCCCTATTTCTTCTTTTTCAATATTGTCCTGGGTTTATTTTTCCCAGATAACTTTACAGCAAATTTGACAATTGTTCTACCTCCCAAAGTCACACTGAGTTTTTGATAGGTATGTGTTAAATGTATTGATGTCAGTTCTTCCAAAATACTTATTAAAATTTCATTTAAAACTCTTTTGGGCATGGTTATGTGTGCTGAGGGTACATGCGGGGAAGTATGAGTGTGTGATGAGGGGCGGGGTGTGTGTTCACAGAGGCCCCACTGTGCCCTCTAGGCTAATTCCTGGATGCACTATGGGTTCTGTTGCTATTGGTGATACTGTGTTTCCTAGTTGGTTATTTTTACTATAAAAATGCTGTTGAGATCAGTATATCTATGTTTTGACAAGCCACTGTCCACTCTTCCTGCTTCTAATATTTTTCTAATTGATTTGCTGTGGCTTACTTAAGCAAACAGTAATATTTAAAAATAATAATAATTTTCTCATTCTCTCCAATATTTAGACCAACAGAAGGAGACCGTGACCCTCAGGGTTCAGGGGAAGAATACATTCTTGCCTTGTGCTAGCTCTGTCTCCTT
>VMDR010003911.1:0-66129 GCA_007922815.1 Macrotus californicus | reverse complement strand
CCCCTCCCCCGCTCCCACCCTCCCCCTTGGTTATGTCCATGTGTCCTTTATAGTGGTTCCTGGAAACCCTTCCCCGCATTGTTCCCTCCCCCTTCCCCTCTGGCCATTGTTAGATTGTTCTTAATTTCAATGTCTCTGGTTGTATTTTGTGTGCTGTTTTCTTTTGTTGATTATGTTCCAGTTAAAGGTGAGATCATGTGGTATTTCTCCCTCACCGCCTGGCTTATTTCACTTAGCATAATGCTCTCTAGGTCCATCCATGCTGTTGCAAAGGGGAGGATCTCCTTCTTTCTCTCTGCTGCGTAGAATTCCATTGTGTAAATGTACCATAGTTTTTTGATCCACTCATTGACTGATGGGCACTTAGGTTGCTTCCAGCCCTTGGCTATTGTAAATTGTGCTGCTATAAACATTGGGGTGCATAGGTTCTTTTGGATTGGTGTTTCAGGGCTCTTAGGGTATAATCCCAGCAGTGGAATTGCTGGGTCAAAAGGCAATTCCAAAAAATCAGTAAATAAAATTTTTTAATTAATTTAATAATAGGTTTGAGTTTCTAGAAAACCTCTGTTGCTATTTTTGCCTGGTACTCTGATCTTTTAAACACTATGCTAAATATAATTTAACCTTTTCTCAAGAACTTAAGCATTATCACAGTGAAAAATCATTAATTGCCTATTTTAATACAGTGGTGCTCACACCAGTTAAGGAACTGTTGCTCTTAATCAGCATAGGTTCTGCTTTTTGTATCGTTTTCCTTTTTTACTGCTTCTTACTAGTTTCCGCTGATACCATCCATGTGCTTATTTTGTAGCGGTCCTTCCCTCAACCCAGCCCCCTCCTTGTTTCAAATTTCTTGGTTTTGGTATGTTGTGGCGAGGGAAAATAGCTGACCAGCTTGTTAAAACTTTTTGTAAAGCTCTGGGTAAATAAGCTTTGAACTGGGACCTTTCTTAGATTATTTGATTATTTGTTTGTCTTGTTATATTTTTGATTTTAGGACATGAACTTTGGGAACAGCTATTTAGCTCTGGGTATCTAGAGGCATGTTTCTCTTTATTTTGAAGGGAGATCATGATGAGCTGTATTTTAGGTAAATAAGTCCTGCTATTTTTAATCAAGTACTAATATTTAGATTATTTTATATTTTGTGTAACTAATGGTTGAACTTAATTCATTTGAAAAATAAAGTTTAGTCTACAAAACAAGTATAATCTTGTTTCTGTTATTTGTAAGCTCCATAGGATGGCTTCATCTTTCTTACCAAATCATTGAAAATGCTATTTCTCTGAAATTGATTGTTCTTGTCTTCTAATGTTGGTTGGTAACTTAGATGTCATTTTTGTCAGTAAATACAAGGCACCTGAGAAAAGGACCTGGCAAGGGGCAACGCTGTTCTTTACTTTTAAGGAAACTTACCTGGCTGTGATGGACCACAGGCAGCGCAACCTGAAGAGGATGCTGCCGCGTTGCTACTCTGAAGGCTCGAAACCTGTCAGATCCGCACGCAGGGTGCTGGTTTTTTGTTGCCTGCATCGGAAACCTGATGGAGTCATTCGTTCCCTCTCTCCATAATCATGAAACAATGGCTTGAAAACGAAATGTGTTTTGCATTTCAGGTTATGGCTTTGTCGACTTTGACAGTCCTGCAGCTGCTCAGAAAGCTGTGTCTGCCCTGAAGGCGAGTGGGGTTCAAGCTCAAATGGCAAAGGTGAGTTGAGAGCCAGGAATCGCTCCTCTGGTCCCTGACTTAGGTTCTGAAGTCTGGCACGTTCTCCTCTAGCCATTCACATTTCTTCTCTCCGTCTCAGCTTGCCATGGTCACCTCTGGACACTGGCCCGCTAATTCCGCGTCCTCCACAGTTGTTTTAATGCAGTATGAGCTGTAGTTGCTGCTCTGACTCTGTATAGAAGTCAGACATTTTTAGACATTGGTTATTGACGAGCTAGCTATAAATCTGCTCTTCATCTAGATGAGGAATATTGTTGAAGTGATATTTATGCCCTAGTCTTTATCAGCTAATCGTGAGCTTGGGTTATATCAGACCCAGCACCTATAGTGCACTTATTATACAGTCATGTAATTATGTACCCCCTTTTCCATCTTTGGTCCTGGAATTGCTATGGAAAATATTTCCAAGCCTGAAACTCAGCAGTTTGATATTTTGTACATTCTTTTCAGAAGATCAATAGTTTTATATTATCTGGCTTTTAGAAATATAGAGGAAGGGAATTTTGTGCTGTCCTCTGCTACTTCTGAGTAGTAGCAGCATGCCGTCATTCCCCAAGGAGCATTCGCAGTTCCATCCGGAAAGAGGATTTATGGAAGCTCACAAGCTCTGGTAAAGAGCTGGGTCACAAGCTAAGAACTTAAGGATGCTGAAGGACTGTGCACAACTACCAGGATGGGGCTCTACATTGACTAAAAGAAGCAACATAAATAAAGATTTTAGGAATTAATGAAGGGTATCATTTTTCTAAAACGTTTAATATTTTTAAAGTTTGGATTGAGTTGAGCTTACTTTGCATTTTCTTGAACTCCAGAATAAGAAATTAAAATAAACAGAAACAGAAATATTAGACAGAAACTGTAAAACTATAAATATTAAGTACCATGGTTTTCAGATGTTTTGTCCATAACATAGAGCAATTTCCTGTGACAGTGTTGAAAACCAGTGACTGTGAGGCTTCACACTGTTTCATTGTGATTATGCAATACCTATACTGTACAACGGTTGATTGAATGTTTAATTTTTCCGCCACTCCATTTGTTTTAACTCACACTGTGTAGCTCCTGCTTTCTCTCGTGGGTCAAATCCAGGGCAGGTCATGACTTCTCTGGACACTCACGATTCTATAAAGTCCCTTCAGTTGTTTCCCTCGTTTCAGGCCTTTCTGATTAAGTTTTTCTGGTAGAATGCTTCTTGACTTTTAATATACAAACTTCATGGAACATAATTACCTTCCAGTCCATTTTGGCTGTTTCTATAGGTATTTATACCAACCTCGATACGGTATTTTAAATAATCTGTTGGATGGGGAAAGTCTCGAACTGCATCAGTGGTCCCCAACCTTTTTGGCACCAGGAACCAATGTCATGGAAGACAGTTTTTCCATGGAAGGGGCAGGGATGAGGCTCAGGTGGTAATTCAAGGGATAGGGAGTGGGGCGAAGCTTCCCTGTCCAGCCCACATTCACCTCCTGCTCTGCAGCCCAGTTTGTAACAGGCCACAGTTGGGGACCCCTGTTACAGTCCAAATGCCATTTGTAAAGTGCCAAGATCCTGCGTAGATGCTTTGAAACTGCTGAATCAGCTAAGGGAATGTGTGGCTTGGATGTTGGTTCTAAAAGAATTCAGTGTACAAAGCAGTTGTCTGCTAACAACCACCCTGATCACTTGCTAATCAGGAAGGATGTTTTTTAAAGGTTTATCTCCCAACATAACCATTTATTACTTGTGTCTATACACATTCAGAGAGAAATGTAACAAATGTATTTAGTTATAGTTTAGGAAATTGGTGGTTGTAATTAATGTGTCATACATTATAATTTTTTCCTATTTGAAATGTAAAGCAGACTTATAGTTCACATTTTGATGCCAAATGTCTTTGATTTTCAAGAACATGTTACTGATGTTAAATGTGTGATGCTTGTACTTTAAATGTCCAATCCATTTATTTGACAAAATTTTGAGTATCGTATATTGGTAAAGCTGCTCCCTTCCCCCAGAAAAGGTCTGTTCTAAGCAGTAAGCCTGTAGTGCGATGGGAGTGTAGTTAGTTTCTTTTCTGTTTTCCAAACTTGAGTTTTTCCCACTCTTCCATTAGCTCCTGAGCTGTTGTTTCATATATATAGCAAGGTGAATTTTCAAAACCTTGTATGTCCTGGTTTATTTACTAGAGGGAAGTGGACAGTGATGGTCCCTTATCCCCTCCAGGGCTGGAGCAGTGCTGAAGGATGGGGGAGCTTCCTGACCTGACAGTGATGTCAGCTGGTGTTCATTTCTCCAGCCAGACAGGGCACCTCTCCTGAGCATTCCACCCTCATAGAATGCTTTGGGAGTTTGTCAGAGATCCCTTACCACCATTGTCACCCCAGTTGATCTTCTGTCTATGGTCCCTTGAAGCTAGAGAATACATGTCTTCAGCCTCCTATAGCCCCTCTCTATTGAGACACCCCTGCCTGCAAGACAGCCTTCTTGGGAGGGTCTACCGCAACCCCGGGCCAACAACTCTACCTTGTGTGCCCACACCCGACCTACGTTTTTGCCAGCCATCCATACAACAGTAGTTACTGCCCAACAACATTTATTAGGGCCCTTCAACCAGCCTTTCACCTTTTAGCTTCCTCAAGTCTAAGTCAGACATTGACCCATTGTATCCACCATAACCCACAGAACACAGACGAAGTCTCTGAGTGTTCTCTTGAAGCCTTTCTTGCTTGACTGGAGGTGATAGGGGAGCAGCCCCTATTCGACTGAGACCATATCTGTGTGTCTCCCTACAGCCGTATTCATTCTCAGCCTCTTCAGTCTCTCAGATGCAGGGGGGGGAGGTGGGTGGTCAGCCAAGCATCCCTAGCCGGTTCTCAGCCAGCTCCTGTGTAGACTCTCTTTAGGTGGCCGGTGTCTCCCTGAATATGGGAGATTTTTAAAGGAAGTTTAGGTTTGGCCCTTATGGTTGGGTAATAGTCACCGTCCACTTTTCTGTAGTGAATTAATCAGGATACAAAAGGTTTTGAAAATTCACATTGCCATGTATTAAGCACTTGCTTTGTTACATAATCAGAAAAAAGTTAAGTGGTGTTCTACTAGAGGAGTCCAGGGGGTGAGGGTGAATATATTGTTTGACACAGTGGCTACCTGGGTTGAAAAGGACTCTACCTGTATTCAGAACAGAATTGCAAAACTGCCAGTAAAGAGCATTCATTAGACAACAGTGATTGTTTTCTATTCCTGTTTTCATTTCCAGTGCCTTACTTGGTTTCTGGCATATAGCAGCTATTAAATATCTGTTATGTTAATGATCAAAAAAGCCAACTAAGTGGCAGATAATGAGAATTAAGAATGGGGCATTTAAAAATATTTATTTATTCCTGACTGGTGTGGCTCAGTGGATTGAGTGCTGGCCTGTGAACCAAAGGGTCGCTGGTTAAATTCCTGGTCAGGGCACAGGCCTGGGTTGTGGGCCAGGTCCCCGGTGGGGGGGCGGGTGAGAGGCAACCGATATTGATGTTTCTCTCCCTCTCTTTCTCCCTCCCTTCCCCTTTCTCTAAAATAAATAAATAAATAAATCTTTAAAAATGAAAATATTCATTGAGCTCTGTCCATGGAGCACCTGATGAAACTTAGCAAAGGTTTTCTTTCCAAGGTCTCAAGGCCAATCCTGTTTATGTTACACTCTGCATTTGTTTCACATGTACGCATTTTTAAAATAAAAGACTCGGAATCTGTGAAAAGAGGAGAAAAACTCAGATAATGAGCTAAAAAAAAAGGAAGACTCAAATCAGCTTTAGTGACATCTGTTAATAGAGAGACTTGTGTAAGCCTTTCAGCAGAGCCTTTCGGGCCTGCCAGGGGTCAGCAGATCACCCTGTGTTACTTGGCTGGTGGTAAGCTTGCACTCCCACCCCCCACTCTCCGCCCCCCACCCCCCACTCTCCGCCCCCCGCCCCCCAGTAAATAGGCAGTTAAAGGAGCAGGAATTGAATTCCCCGTCCTCACAGAGGCCTACCAGGCTTCAGGCAGTTGCATTCACAAGCCAGTAAGCAGTGAGATCTGCGGGTTGGTGAACCTATTCAGTACAAGAGAAAACAGATGTCTGGTCTTCCTGCCAAGCCCCTTTCTTGCATTTTAGGAACCATTCCACACGCACAGGGAGGTTTTGTTAATTTCTTTCAGATGATGACTGAGTGCTCTACACCACCGGGACCTCCAAGTCCCGCTTTTCTACTCAAGTGAACATTAGTAGCCATTTATCCCTCTCACGGCCAATGTGGAATCCAGTTTTCTACTTGTTAGAGAAACCATTGAAGCCTTTCCATGGATATAAAGAGGCCTGTTGGCCCCATTTTTATGTTTGGCCACCCATAATTTACAGAAGACCTGTTTTTTCAGACATAGCATTGTATGTAATAAAACAGTTACGCTTGTCACTGATTTTAAGGAAACTAAATTACCCTCATTCAAAAACTACCCCCTGCTTACTACAAGTATAATGTATTTTGTTCACTGTGAATGGATGGTAATTAGTATGCACGGACACTTTGAGGGTTAAATATTTCTGTGACCAATGCTGCCAGCTCGGAGTTTCCTTTTTTTTTTTTTTAATTATCACAAGTGTGTGGACAGCGTTTGCAGAATAAGTTGACCATTTGAAAGGAAAAGTAAATGACATTAGCACTAAGGGTCATTCCAAATGAAGAAACCTAATTGAGTTGTTGCCGTTGAAAACAAATGCATTAAAATCGTAGAAAATATTTACTTGTATTTGGTCTGCTGCGTGTCACTATTTATCAAAGGTTGGGTTAAGAGCTCAATTTCTTTCTGGATTCTAATTTTAGCACATACTTCTTCCTTCACTGGCAAACTTTCAAGTTGATGAAGATTTTTTAAAATATATTTTTATTAATATTTTACTAACAGAAGCAACTCTAAAACAGATTTAGAAAGTAGTGCCTACATTATCAACCCTTTTAATATTATTTCACATCTGACAAATTCTCCCATGAAATTCTTAAATATTAGTTATTTAGAGTATTATAATTATAACTTAAAATGAAAGCCTACAATATTTATTTGTTTCTTTTGTGACATTTTTTATGCTATATCTTTACCCAAAGGGTGTTTAAATCTCTTCAGTTAGGGGTTCCCAGCTTTATCCTGAATCTGACTAAGCACGATTCAGAAGTCTTTCTAATTAGATGGGTTTGATCATATTACTCTGTGCTTCCAAAAGCTCCACATGTGTCAAGGTGTGGCTTTCTCACTGCAGTTTCTCCCTCCGCCCCCTGCCCCCGCCCCCTGACCCACCAGAGTGCATGAGATCACAGGGAAGGCATGGCTCATCTCCCTGGAGTGTGAGCATTACTTGAAAGTATTAGGACAGAAATGTGGTTTCTATATTGAAACAAACTTGAATAGTTAAGTGGTACATTGTAAAATTTACACACACACCCACCCTTTTTTTTCCTCTTTTTGTTCGATAGAACACAAGGCCTTAAGGAGACATTGCAGTTCTTGCAGAGCTGCTTTGGCCTTTGCCTACAGACTCGCCAGGATCTGTAGTTGTCCTCCCTGCTGTTAGCGTTGCTGAAGTGGGAAAATTTGAGGAGCAGCGACTGACAAAATAAAATCAAAATTCTTTAGGTAGCCCTTCACAATCTGGTTTCAGCCTGGTGGCTTCTGCTTGTTTCTCAAATTTCAACTCAATGTCATGCCTTCTGAAAAGTCTTCCCTAATCTTCCTAAGACAAGTTCCCCCGTCTGTCCTCCCACTGTCCTTTGTACAGGTTTGTGTCACAGTGTCCATGAAATGTGTTTTTATCTCCTGACGTAACTGCTGGGAGACAGGGCTGGGTCGTGGTTTACAGTGGGTCCGGGTGGATGAGATGCCCTGCCAGCGTCAGGCAGCAGTAGTCTGCTATGGCCAATTAAGGACCGCACTTCCACAGGAACAAATACAGTCTTTTGCACTGCAGGAAAGTTTGGGGATTTGGGAGGTTACAGCCGACGTGAACTGGAGCTTTGTGATTAATTGGGTGAAGCTGGTGGAGATAGTGAGTGAAGTAGAAATAGTATTTTACCTCTCATCTCATCCATCTCAGGAGAATTTGAAAACTTTAATACAGAAGACCATTTAGCTGCTCCCGATGTTTTGAAGTATTTTATCTGTTGTTGTCACACATTCATTAAACAAATCACTTTCAGTTTTTATACTTAAAGATACACTTTGTGTAATTGGTATTAGGAGGTTTTGCTCAGCATAGCACACTGAATTTATCTGATTTCCACTACAAGCAGACATGGTTGCCATTTTGTTTAGTCTGTGGAAAGATTAATGCGGGCGGCTATTCAGTTTACTCTTAAACATTTGAAGATTTTTTAATATTTTCTTGGACCCAGCCATACTGACACACCCCGAGAATCTGGGCCCCCCTGGCTGGGAGCCTGCTCTGTACCTTCAAAACCAGCCTGGTTCTCTGCTGTCATGTGGTCAGAGCCAGGAAGTCCCAGGGGCAGCACTCCATGCTCTTCGTTTCTCAGTCTTTGATGACTTTAATTCTTGGGAATGCCAGGGTATTTTTCACTTTCCTAGGATACCAGATTGTTATTTTAAATCTTACGAGAAAAATCAATGTTTACTTTCACATGAGGAGAATATAAAAGGAAAAGATTCACTTCAGGTCTCGTTAGTACTAGAACACATTTGAAAGTAGAGACTTTGTGTAAATTCAAACGTGCATATGCTTCACATATATTTTTAAAGCACTGTGTATTTTGGAAATCTAAAATATAATGAGTGTGCTATTCTGTTGCCTGAAGCTAAAACATCAGTTAATGACTTCACTAATAGTGTTTATTAAAGAAATAGTATAAGCTTTCATAATTTAATATGTAAAGACACAGTTGGTTAATAAGATCAAAGGAAAGCCTGATTTAAAATTAAAATTAAGGCTATCTTAATTTCACAATTCCAGAGGTGAATTTTGACTTGGTCAGAAAATATTCCAGTAATCATACAGGTTTTCCCCCTGATGATTTGAACACCATACTCTTCATAAATACACCTGTTATTAGTTCTCAGAAAATTCGACTAGTATGTTTTTGGTTTTAGCTGATTCTACTTCAACAAAGGAAAGATGAGAAGGAAATGACGTAATTATTGCTTCTTGAATTTTCATATGCAAATAAATCACCTGGAAATCTTGTGAAAATGCAGCTTTTGATTCTGTAGATCTGGGATAGGGCCTGAGATTCGGCGTTTCTAGTACACAAGCAGGAAATTCTGTCATTGCCGGCCGCTGGGTCACTCTGAGTAGCAAGGATGTAGCAAAGCTCCCCTCCCCCATCTGCTCTAGAGTTGATCATTTTGTATGACTTTGGGCTTTCTTGGTTTTTGTTAACGTAGGAGCCCTTCTCTTCTCAAGTGATCACAACTCAAAGCAGTAAGGACTCTGCCATAGGGCATAGGAGAAGAGCCCCACTGGGCTTCAGATGACTCAGTCCAGAATCCCACATGTGTCTTGGGATTGAATTATTAGCAGTAACAGCCTTCTACACGATAGTGTGTCTGCAGTGGACTCCTAAAAATAGTAGTAGAGAAGAGGTGGGTTATTCTGGGAAGAGTGCAGGCAGCTGGGAGTTGTGGTCCCATGGGGGGGATCCTCTCCAACCCTGTGGACCCTGCTAACAGCACCACTCCCAGGTCTGCTGAGAAAGGCTCGGTGGGTCGTGTCTGACCTGCACGGACTGCCCAAGCTTCAGGTCCTGTTTTCAAGAGTCCAAGGTGACTTGTGTGTTCTGTAGTTGCCAGGATCTTCCCCATGATACTTTTAAAAGACTGAGCAGAGAGTGGCTAAATAAAAGTAGGAGTGTCAACATTTCTCACCTTGTATTGGAAATCAATGGACAATTCTCTGTTCTGTTTTAGCAACAAGAACAAGATCCTACCAACCTGTATATTTCTAATTTGCCACTGTCCATGGATGAGCAAGAACTTGAAAATATGCTGAAACCATTTGGACAGGTTATTTCTACAAGGATACTACGTGATTCCAGTGGAACAAGTCGTGGTGTTGGCTTTGCTAGGTAAGCACGCTTTCCTACCTTTATTGTGCTACCAACAATAACTGCAAAATTTCCTGGAGCATAAATATTAAGCAAGAAGAGATTTTAAGCCATAATTATGGGAGCTGGTTGCACCACAAACTTAAAGTATGTGTAAATCATTGGTGTGCATTTTCCCAAATCTTTTGAAAGTCCATTAGTATTGTTGAACCTGAGGTCACTACTGTTTAGTGACTCCAGGCAAGAAAATATTACTTGAGCAATAGTTCTGAAAGTATGTGCCCTTAGTATTTTATTAATTAGATCAGGATGCAGGTAACATCTTCAGAACAACAATCTCCAACTCCTAAGTTTCAGCACGGTTTTTCTCATTAGATGGAAGTTGGATTCATCATTAATAAAGTCAGTGAATTATGTTTTTAAATAAAACATTTCAGACTTTAAGAAAAGTAAGACAGTGATATGACACCTGTCTAACCACCAGTTGTTACACCAATGGTAACGTTTTTCAGTTTTGCTTCAGCTTGTTTTCTTAAGAAGTAAAACGTTACAGATCCATCAAAAGTGCTGTCACCTGTTCATCTTCCTTTTGTCCCTTCCTCTCTAGAAAGGATGCCAGTGTAGTGGTTAATTTGGTTTCTAAAGGGAAAGTCTAAATTAGAAGGAGCTTTGATTTGTTAAATAGTTTTAATCTGAAAGATTATTTTATGTGATGCTTTAGGAATCTGTTAATGCTGTGTAATAACAGATAATGTCTCCATGTCTTAAAGTACTGATTTTGATTTTTGGAGGAAAAATTGCTGACATTTTACTTTATATACATTATCCTATTTGATGTCAACCAATGTACTACCACAGACTATGAGATAACAAAGCAAGTGCTGTTTACTCTTTTATGTAGAACAAAGTTGAGGCAAAGAAGAGACTCTTCATTGTCAGTGGGCTGCCAAGTAATGAGGCAAGGTCTTCTGGCTTGTAGTCCATGGCCCCTTCTGTCGGGCCAGATAATTTTATGATACAACTAAGATGGTCTGCAGCTGAAAGTCACCAAGGCTAGCGTCTCCAGCATGCACTTGATTGTTTGAAAGGATCCGAGTGAAACAAGGAAAAGCCCAGTGCTGTCTAAAACTTGTCACCTCTGTGGGTGTTCTGAATGCAGATCAGGTAGTTTTACTTCTATATCCAAAGATGAATCTAGTTAAATTCTACTGTTTTTTAAAAGTATTGTTATCTATTAAAACCTGTGTGTAACTCTGGGTAGTCCAGGAGTGTAGTGCATTTTGAATAGGTAATTCAGTGTTTCTTCCATTAAAGAAAAATAAGTCAAAATAATTGAATTGCCCTGAAATGTTTCTCGAGTGTTTATAGCCCCCTGCAGATGATGTAGAATAAGTTGTGAAGGGAGGCTCCATCCTTTAATTTACTCCTCCAAAGCCAAGGTTAAAAGGAAGGTACACAATTGACTTAAGTTTAGTGTTAAACTTGAAGCAAATGTAGAAACCTTTTAAGGTACGACATCCTCTGATTGACACTAGTTCTTATCACAGCTTTTGGGTCTTTCATTTTGTGACTGTGCGAAAGGAAAGAACATCTTTAAAATACTCTAGCAAACAGTAAATACACTGGTGTTTCAAGCTATTTTTTGTGTTTAATTCAGGATCATGACTAACAAAGCTGTGTATTGATTGTCAGCTTTCCAACAAGTAGATAAAAATTATACATTTGATATGCTGGGTCTTAAACACTCCAGATGTAATTTACTTCTTTTGTGATTCAGAATGTGGTTGTTAACATTTATTTTACTATGCAAGTGTGCCAGCAGCAGTTAGAGAGGGGTAGGTAAGCCCACTTTTCCTCAACTCATTGTTTTGCCTGGCTTCATTTGTACTCACTGAGCCTGTAAGAATGTACTCACATGCCCAGGACAAAATGAAAACTAAGAGATCTCTAAATATTTGTGTGTTTTTTTTTTATAAATATAGAATGGAATCAACAGAAAAGTGTGAAGCCGTTATTGGTCATTTTAATGGGAAATTCATTAAGACGCCACCTGGAGTTTCTGGTATGCTGTTTGTCTAAAATTTTATCAGTAGTCTTTTTTATGTAATATGTGTATAATTTTAGCACATGAGGACACATCAAAGAGCAAAAAAATCTTCATTTAGCTCTTTAAAGTTTATTTCTTTGGATCTGCAAATAGGACTTAATAATTCACCTCTCTCCAGATGTTGGGTGTTTAAATGTGAATGGAAGCTGACCCGCTGGTAAGGATCTGACTTGTAAAGCTCTTCCTTTGATATTTAAGCTGTTCTCTAATCCACCTTATCACCACCCTCAGCAAATCTGTCATTCAGTCACATCTTTGAGGACTGTGATACTTTCCAACCCTGCTCCTCCCTTGGTTGCCATCCCCCCTTACCGTGTCTGGACCTCAACTCCTGTGGCCACTTTGTCCACTTCCCCCCGTTGCTCTGTCTTGTGCTGTCATGACCAATAACACCCACCACACCTCCGTAGCTTTCATTCCAACATCACACTTGATAATTCCCATTCATCCTGATCTGAAATACAAAGGGATTCTTCCACTTTCACGTTTTATTGGTCCTTCTTTCCCATCCCATCTGGTGTGTATATATATATAGACAGACAGACACACACACACACACACACACACACACACAACCTGTATTTTTTTTTTTATTGATTTTAGAGAGGAGGGGGAGGGAGGGAGAGACAGAGACAGACATCAATTTATTGCTCCACTTATCTATGCACTCTTGTTTGTGCCCCTCACCAGGGATTGAGTCCACAACCTTGGTATATCAGGATGATGCTCTAACCAGCTGAGCTGCCCAGCCAGGGCTTTGCTCTCCTTTTTTGAATACTAAAACCATTTCTTTAGCAGCATCCTCAGTTTCCTTGTACTCCATCCCTTGGTCACACGGGCTTGGTAGAATGCTGAATTTGGATTAATCCTGCAGCAGTCCACCTTTGCTGCTCCTGTTACATCCAGGCAGGGAAAGGCTGTCTCCAGTTTGACCAGACCCTCAGCGTCACTGGTCCTCACCAGCTTCCTCACCCAGCCCTAGAAGCAGTTCTCAATTTTCAGTCAAACAGGGACTGTCCTGCTCTGTCCCTTCCCCACCCCACCCTCCTCTCTAAGCAGATAACTTCACTTCCTGTTTGATGAGTGAAACTGAAATCACCAAGCAGAAGCACTGTCCTCAACTTCCTGCTTCCTCCCCCCTGGCAGAACCTCCTTGCGAAAGCCTCAAGGACTGGGGTTCAAAGCTGTGCCCTTGATCCCGTCCTGTGAGGGCCTTGCTCTGCCAGTTATCTGCTCCCTATAATTTCAGTTTGTCATTTGCTTTTATTATTTTTTTCAACAAAACCAAAACCTTTATTTTTAATTAGTGACAGATCTCTGGCAAACTAATTAGTGGAAAAATGGAAGAAAATGCACAAATACTACTAGGAACAAAAACTGTGATCGTAACTACAATAGACATTTTTAAAGCACAAACCTGTGAAATTCTATGCAAATATATTTTAATAATTTTCTAGAAAAGTCTGTCCATTTCTGTTGGCGATTGTTCAGGTCTCTGCTCTTGAAACTAAATTAAACTAAGCACTTTCTAGCCCCTTCTCATATAAACCTTATAGAATTGCAGTCCACCTTCTCACTATCTCGTTCATACCTCAACTTTCTGGAATCCGACTCCCCCCATAGTGTACCACTGGAATTCCTTGAGGTCAGCTCACTATCCTGGTCTGCCAGGGCTGCCATGACAAAGTACCACAGACTGGTTGGCGTAAACAGTAGAAATGTGTTGTCTCGGAGCTCTAGAGGCTAGAAATCTAAGATCGAGGTGCCAGCAGGGCTGGCTCCTTCTGAGGGCTATGAGGGAAGATCTGTTCCAACCTTGCTCCTTGACTGGTAGATGGCTGTCTTCTCCCTGTCTCTCACACACTTATCTCTCTATGTCTGTCTGTTTCTGTGTCCACATGTCACTTTTTTATAGGGACACCAGTCATTGGATTCAGGCCCAACCTAATGACCTAATTTTACCGTAAAGACTGTCTAAATAAGGTCACATTCTGAGGCACTGAGAACTCCAGCTTTTGTGCACATGCCCAAAGGAAACATGATTGAACAGTGAACACTTACCTCCTGGTGATTACATCTGGAGGCTTTCCTGTCTTTTCCACAGTTGGTCCACCTGCTGCGTTTGGTACTGCTGGTCCCTCACTTGTCCTTGAAATGTGTCCTTTGCTGACTGATATCTTACCTGTCTCTCTAGTTTCTTCCCATTTTGTGTTAATTCCTGTCTTTCATGAGCTTGTTTTCCTTTATCTACTCCTTAATTATTAATGTTTCCCTGAATTCCATTTTGGCTCATGATTCTGCTAGATTTCATCCACTCTCAAGGTTCCAGCTCCTACTCACATTCAGGTGACTCTCAAACATTCATCTCTTATCCTGGCTGTCCCCAAGTTTCAGACTGCCTGGCCTCGTTCACCTTATGTTTGCCTACCTCAGAATCAGACTCGTCCCCCTTCCCATGTAATCCTGCTCCTCCTCCTGTTTTCCTTTCCTATGTGAGTGTAACCAGTGTCCACCCAGGCAGCCAAAGCAGAAACCCAGGACCAAATATCCTGGACTCTCCCAACCCCTCCATTTACTGTCTCTCACATGCCAGGTCTTTCAAGTCCTTGCATTTTCTCCCTGATTATTTCCGGAATCTGCCATCTCCCCTCCATCCCTCCTACCACCATCCAGGTGAACCCCTTGTCTCTCACCTAGGCGGTCCCAGTGGCCTCCTGATTGTCTGCCTTATCTCTAGCCCTTCTTCTCTCAGATGGCATCCCTGACCGCGGCCAGAGAGACTTAGGTGAAAAATCATAGGCCCTTGCATCACTTAACTGCTGAAAGTCCTGCCCCCCTGCCCCCCCACCCCCCACCCCCCACATAACCCTTGAAGAAGGAGCCAGGATTCCTCGAATGACACTGGCTCATTCTCCATCCTACCCGCTCTGCTCCCAGCCTCACTGTTTCTCCTCCTGCAACACTGAACTACAAAAGGCATTCCAAACACACCATACTGCTTCAGTTCTTACATGGTTTCCAATTGCTCGGGTCCCTTTGGTGCCCTTTAATCCAACTGTCCCACCTCACCCTTCAAGGCGGTTCAAGGCTTACATCCACCTGGGAGAACCTCCTCTGATCCAGTTGGGTTACCCTCTGTTTGCATGGCACCCTGAGGACACCCACCTGTGTTGCAGCATTTAACATGTTTGCGTGTGTCAGTCCATTGAAGTGAAGGATCTTCTAAGGCAGAAACTCTTTGCTCATCTTTCTGTTTTCATGCGTGGCATAGTATTTAGACCATACTAAGCAACAGTGAATATTTGTTGGTTTTGTATAAATTTCACTGCACAATTCACTAAGACAATACTACCTGTTCACAAGCTAGCATGCTAGTGGCTGACCACAAACTAGAAATTTAACTGGTGTTCAGGATTTATTCTGCTGTAGCTCCAAAGTTGCATATTTAACTGAATGGCTGATGGTTATGATTAAGGATTCACTTTAATTTTCTGTATCCAGTTGAGTGTCACTCACTTCATAGAAAACCTTTTTCGTGCACGCGATACCACAGACTGCATTCATCTGGAAATGCTCAAACCTCACAGCACACTGTCTGCAAGGCTGTACGTGAGCTTGAACTGCCTACAGGCACAAGTGTGGAGTGTAAACTCTGAGACCTGGAAGTAAACTGCTCCATGGAACTCAGCTTTGTGAAAGAGCTACCTTTTTTGTTGTTAGTTTTTTCTTCTATCAACAACACCAGAATAGAAAGCAAAGAAAAGGGAATGTTTTTACCCTCCAAAATGTCTGTAAACCCTGCCCCCTCACTGGCCCCCATGCCCACCTGACCCTAGTGTTTTCCTCCCTTCCCCTGTCAGCCTTTGCACAGCCAGGGCCCCAGAGCTTCAGTCCTTTGAAGGGCTGCTTATCCACCCACCTACGACTTTACTGTCTCAGCTTATCCCTGCGCACAGCAAAGAAAGTTTGAAGAGGAAGAACATCCCAGCACACATTTGTTTTTGATGTTATCAGTCTGAGATAAGCTTGACCAGTTCCCTGAGTGAAATAGATTTCAGAGTGTCCCAGGTGGAGCTTGGACAGTTTCCTTTTTTCTCCAAAGGACAACATGGTTGTATCATTTAACTGTTTGGGGATTTTTGTGTTTGTTTTTTTTATGTGGGTTATATGATTGTTGGGCCTACCCATTCAAGGAAAACAAAGACATGGATTTCCAAACCACACGTAAAGGATTCTAGGATTCTCTGTACCTTGCAACCACTAGAAAAGGTTTCTTCCAAGCTGTGCTGGGTGTCAAATGGGGCATGAGAAACAGACAATTCCTTTTCCGTTGAGATCATCATATGGGGTTGGGGTGGGGGGTGGGGGAGATTCTCTTTGTAATGAATCAGAATTAATTTCATGCCATTTTCTGATGTTTAATGGCCTTCCTGTGTGTTAGTCTCGGTCCCACCTAGAATACAAGTGTTTGGCTGCAGGCGGTGTCTCGTTTTCAGTCCTGTGCTCGGCACAAAGCCCGCACATCGCCCTGGAACAGTACAGATCACCATGTGGGTTCTAAGAGCATTTTCCATGTGGTGCTCGTCACAGTAATCATGACTCTTTTAAGAGCCTTTTTGAATACCTTTTTGCATGTAAATGAGATTGAACTGCCTTTGGGCAGGTGTTTGAAATGTATATAGTCTGGTACTTGGAAGCACACCCTCCCAGTGAACTCAGCCTTTCCCCAAAACAAGTCACCAGTGGATTTCAGAACCCACAATAGAATTTGAAACACTTTTCAACTTCTGACTTTTTCCCCCTTTTTTGTATACATGATAGGAAAATTCTGTTTGACTACCAGTCTGTTTATTAGGTGCTACTTTCTCCCTCCAGTTACCTGAGAGGCTGCTCCTCAACGTGACTGTCTCCGCGGAGTGCATATGATTATTTTCAGTAGAACCAGCCGCAAACAAAAATGTTGTCGGGCAAGGGTGAATTGAATGAGCCTCCACTTCAATGTATAAATGATGGGGCTCATTGCTAGGCAGACATAACATTTCATAAATACAGTCCAAGGATGGTTTATTTAATGATGCAAGTTGCTTAGCTAGCATAGGCAGACTTATCCAGGAGGGTTTCTGTCAGAGGCCTCAGATTTTTGCCCAACTGGAAAGTTGCCTGTGACATTGGAGCCAAGTACAGAAAAGAAATCCACGTCAGACAGTTTCCAGAAGACCCTTGATGAAAATTAACCAACTGAACAGTGAACCCATCTTCACTGGGACACTCTTAAGAAAGTCTGTAGGTGGCTTAGCAGAAGGAGGTCAACTATGCAGAAGAGTTGTTACAACTCATGTGCTACCTCCTTCTCCCAGCACCCTCGTCATCCCAGGGTGATGTGGCTGGGTTTCCCTGCTCCTGGTGCCAGACATACCCCACCTGGCCCAGGGCATGCTACAGGATAAAAATCTACATCACAGTGTTAATGCAATCTGTATTCTGAAATTGCTTTTTAAAAATCAGTGCCTTTGAGACTAATCTTTCCATATTTTCAAAGAGGCTTTATCTTTATAGCAAATTCTTCTTTAAATGTACAATACAGTTTCTGTTGAAAAAAATAATTGTTCATAAGGCCTCTCCTCCTATCCTTCCCTACACAGCCTCTCATTTTTTCCTGAAAATGTTGAAGCATTTTCCTTTATTTGGGTTTACCTTGGTATTGAGTGCAACTGGTTTCCAGGAAGTCAGATTTGCTTAGGAGGTTCCCAACCAGGATAAAAGAACCAATGAGTTCTTTCTGTAGAGGTTTAAAATAACTACTTAATATTTACTTGATAAAAGTTCCATGATAAACAATCAGTATGTGGTAGTTTCCCACAAAGTGAATGTTAGACACAAGCATTGGGGACGTTCTGGTTGGGTAGAACGGATGTCCAAGTTAGGAGACATTCCCAAGGCGAAAACACTGTCATTCGTGGTGATGATTCAGGGATTTGTCTAAAAACTACTCTTCCAGTACCTTCCTAGAAGAAAGTACGCTCTGAGGAGACTGATGCGCGTGGCGCATTAGCTGGAACTCTCCTAGAGCCGCCAGCCCTGATCCTGTTGTTTTGCTTCTGTGGGAAACACACACACACACAGGCCACACAGGTTTTCAGTGCTGCAGGAGGCAATGTGACCACCCATCCCTCTTTCTGGACCTTTCCATGACATTAATGGAGTCTGAATAAGCTCCTGTGTGCTAAAGGCAGAAGGTTAAAAAAAAAAGCGTCCAGTCACTGGATGTGCGAGTGCTGGTTAGATTCCCAGGGTGTGCTGGCGTGACTCTGTCCCATCGCCCAGAGCTTCGTCTGTGTGGAGGAGAGGCTCCAGTGAGTGCACACGTGACTGCTGGCTGACTCCATGCAAAGACCTCAGCTTGTTTTACATCTGCTTTCTGTGTTACTTTGACTGTTCCAATTGGGTCTGTGCCCAGCAGGGCTTCAAAACTGCGCTTACCACATTTCATAACGCTGTGTATAAAGATGATACTATTAGGGTGTTATCTTGTGCCAGGAGGAGGAAAGGTAACGTTTAGAAGAAAAATTATGACTCTAGTAAGAAGACTAGACATCTTTCAGGGGTTTTTATTGCCTGTTTTCACCCTGAGTCCTTGTCTGAAGCACTGTCACTCTGTAAAACAAAGGAAGTTTTGGCAGCTGCAGGGCAGAGAAGCTCTGCAAGAGCGGGCAGTGCTTTCGGGCCAGTGTGACCACACCCTTGGGGTCAGGACCTGCTCGTGCGCCCCTCGCCCGTGTGTGCAGCACAGTGGAGCTTCTGTGCACATGTTGTGGAGACGTCCTCCTCGAGGGCTGCACTCTCAGGAGCAGGCATTGTCACCAAGGCCACCCTGCTGTAGCAGTCCCAGGTAGCCCGTGGGCTTGGAGCTCTCTTGTAGATAGAAAGTTCAAACTCATTCTCTGCCAAGGAGGGAAAGTCTGGTTTTTAGAACCTGACAAGGGACCACAACTGGCCAGATGCCAGTGCTTTAGCTGAAGACGCTTTGAGTGGCATGCCAGGCTTACGGTGGGGCTGCCTGCCGTCCGGTCATTGTTACCGCCATCGATCCCATGCAGGCTACAGCAGACTGGAAATCGGTTTTACACCTTTTCACCGTCAGTTCTCCCAGGGAGAAACGGAGGAAAATGCATTAAAGCAGGAGGATCTCACGTGGAGGATGTGGGTGTTCCTACGAAACGGTTTTGGAAAAGGCGTTTGCCAGTGACTCCATCATTGGCTGCAGCTCGGACATTCCTCCCGCTCTATGCGAAGCCAAGCCAGCAACCCTCCCCAGCTTGGTGAATCCCGCAGAGTCACATATCATGGAAAACAGGCCAGTCCCTAGCGATGTTCATGACTTCTGAGCACAAGTCCCTCTCCTGAGAACTTAATAATTCAGAGGCAAAAGGAGCAACCATAATTAAAATGTGAGCTCCTCCTGTTACCATAGTAATAATAATAGCTAATATTCATTGAGCTGTCCAAGCACTTTGCATGTTAATCATAACAATCTTCTGAAGTAAGTACTATTACTTTCCCCATTTCACACATTATGAAACCAGACATATTAAATAGCTTGCCCAGAGTCAGTAGCTAATAAATGGCAAAGCCAAATTTGGAAGGGAGACTAATCCAGGGGTAGCATTCTAACCACTGCATAGTCTGACCACCAGTCCAGCCTCTCGCACTGAGACTGGGGAGATTAATACACGCGCACCGGTGTCACACAGTGTTGTAGCAACAAGGAAACTATACGTGATCGTGATCCCTTTTCAAGCAGAATGTTATGTAACCATTTTTTAAAATGATTCTGTAAAAAAGGGAGGTAAAGGCCCATCGTGTAAATAGTAGAAGAAAAGGACCTAACGTTGCAAACATGAAAATATAGATAGAGACTTAGAAACATAGAGTAGGAAAGTATGTCAGCGTGACGGGAAAGGAGTGCGTTTTTGTTTTTTATTTAACCTGGCGTTAATATTCTTAAATAATCATTGTGTTACTGACGGGTCCAGCTGAGTGGGAGATGGGATGACTGTGTCAGGGTCAGGAAAGGAGAAGGAAGCCCACCAAAGGCCTGTGAGAGGACAGGCATCTGCAGAGAATCTGGAGCTCTGAGTCCTGGTCAAGCAGGACAGCGGGATTTAGTTAGAAACTAAGGGGCTACAACAGGAAGGGACGTCGTTTGTGCACATGCCCCGAAAAATAAAAGAGGATGATTTCTATGGAATCCTTAGTGGAATTTTTTCAAACCTGAGCCCCAGATTTGTCCTTGCATGTTGTTAGTTGGGGAATTTTTGAAAGTACGTGACATTATCAGAAAGAAAGCTCATCACAGTTGCTGAGTGGGCTAATTTTCCACACCTGAAAGGAAAGCTGCTATCAAGGGCAGTTCACGTTTTATAGAATGTTGATTGGCACAAAATACTACGTAACTGGAAAAATGGGAGTTTAGAAGCAGCAACTTCTCCAGCCACTAGAGCACAGTGAGAAAAAGGTCCACTCTGTCACAGACTACAGAGAGCTCGAGTCCTCTGAGCCACTTGATTAGATGTGTCAAATCCTAAGCTCAGTGCTTCGTCGAAGTGGGCGTTCTAGAAGCGATTTTTAGTGTGTCAAGGGAAGACATTTGAGCATAAATCACTGTAACGTTTGAACTTTAGAAGATAGATAAGCAAACTACATGCCTGAGATGTGCGGTGTCATCATGGGGATCACCCGAATGGATGGCTCATGTTCCCTTAGGGGAGGTGTGGTTAGTGCCACCAAGTCAGGCATTTGTAAAAGTCCATCCCACTTGCAAAGCCCCATTGAGGGCGTGTGGAGATTCCAGTGTTGCATTTACCTTTGGTGGCTCTTAAGATGAACCGAGGAAGGTCAGAGCGGTGTTTGCATTTGTGGCATCGCCTGCTGAAGGGAACGCTACCGTTGTTATGCTTTTGGAGGTACGTGTTCCTGTTGGTTCTGATGAACAAGAAAATAACTTTTCTGTCCTGGATAAGAAGAGAATATAACCTGAAATATGTTACCAAGAAGAAGAAGAAATGTTTTGGATCCTTGGGTTGAAATTTGTAAAGGGAGAGCTCCAGATTACTTGCACGTTGTTAGTTGAGGAATTTTGAAAATAGGCAACTTTATCAGAAAGAAAGCTAATACAATTGTTGAGTGGGCTAGTTTCCCCCAGCTGATGGAAAAGCTTGTCGAGGACACTACATTTTACAAAATGTTGATTGGAGTAAAATCTAGGCACTCCCTTTACAAACCCCAAAGACTAATCAGTGAAGGGGAATTTTAGCTCTGCATATTTGGTAAAATAAATCGATTGGGGTAACTTTGTATAATACTTACATCACTTTAACTCAGAAGTATATCTTAAATCATAAGTCATTTGGTAGGACTTTTTGCATTTATTGTTTTGTGCAATAAGGAACAAAACTGCTAATCTAGAAAAGTGACCATACAGTTCATACTAATTTTTTAAACTTAATATACCCAAACCTACCTATTGAGTGTAGTCATATTACTAGTATTCATGGCACTTCCTCTTCTGCATGCCAGCCCTCCTCAATATGTCCCTTCTAAAAAGAACAATCAGGGAGGCCACCTGAGGACTGGTCTGTAGAACAGGTGACATTGCATAGCATCTCCCAATCTTTAACCTGGAATATGTGCATTAGGCTCCAAAATGCAGACTAGACTATCCCCTGATTTGGAATAAGCCACAGGATGTGCCAGTCAAATAAGAATTTCATTTTGTAATAAGCTTGCACATACTTAAAAACAAGTGGGCCATGATAGATCTGGATATGTTTTGTTTTTTGATTCAAAAATGTTATTGAAATCATCTAACCCTTGTTCAGCTTTATGGTAAAACGTATCTTAGAGAAATTTCCTTGTAGTTGCTTTCCTGGAGCACATGGTACAGCCTGGTACAATCTGTGTAATGAATAAGATATCAAGAACTAACAGGGTTCAACTGTTTTTTATAATGTCATCCAAGTACACGGAGCAGCAGCTGTAAAATAAAGCTATTCCTGTGTCAGAAGTATTTTGCTTCTGGATGGCATTTTTATTAAACATCTCTAAAAACAGTGCCCTGTCCCATAAATGATTGAGTGGGTTTCCATAAGATTGAGTACACTCTCACGCCCACTGGATTAGAAGCCTGCTTTATCCACCACTGTATCCCTAGTTCTTAATGCTGTACCTTGCACTTAGTAGGCACTCACAAATTTCAACCGCTAAAAAGGCCAAAGGGACTTTTAGTAGAGGGAAAACTTAGAATTTGATGGGATATTGCTTCACATCGAATACTGGGGCACTCCTATATGTTCTCAGCAGATGCATTTGTTATCTGAGATTGTTTTTCTTTGACGGGGAGTAGTCTAGGTAAATGGAAATGTGTTGGAAGCACCTTACCTTAGGTAGGGACATTTGTCCTTTCAACAAATGTGGCATTTCCGCCCAGCCAGGGATTGCTACCAACTGCTTTCATTCTCACCTCCCTGCAAGTAAACTCTTTTTTTTATTATTTTAAGTTAAATTTCATTTCAAGAGCTAGTCTTTACAATGCCTCTAGATAAAAACATTTCCTTAAGATGAAGTCTCAGAAAGTGCCAGCACCACAGCATTTATCTGTGTCTTGCCCAACAAGGTTATGGGAAGGCAAAAATCCTGAAACTTCAGATATCATTTGGAGGAAACATGTAATGCCATTAGGACCTTTCTTGATCTGTGGAGAGTGAGATCTTGCTTCCTTTTGTCTGAGTTCTGGATTTATTCTTAGAAGTCAAGGTGAGACATCCAAGGTCATAGCCGACAGATACTCTCCTTACTCTCAGCAGGGTTTCCTTTTTTATCCCCTCCTTTGCTTTGAGGTCTGTATGCTCTTGGCCCTAGTTTCCATCTGTTCCTAAATGGCCCTGGTGTAGACTTAAAAGCATCATCAGTGATTAGAAAGGTCTCTTGCTTCATTGCATCTATCCACTTTCCTTCCGTGATCGTTGGTAAGGGTAGAAATTTCCATAAGCCAATGCCCCTTTTTTTTTTAAGACAAAAAGAGTAGCTCCACTGTCTAGGATTTAGCCCACAGTCCATCTTCCGGCACACCCAGTTTGCCTTAAGTGGAATTTCCTTGTTCAGGTAAACCTGGAGGGTGTGGGGTGTGGCTGGAGTTCAAAGGAAAACAAAGGACCCCTTTATGAAAGGGAGGGCTGAAGCTCTGGTATTCTCACCTCCTGGTACTCACACTCACCGCACAATCTTCATTCAGAAGTGCACTTACATCCCCGCCCCTACCCCATCCTCTGGACTGGGTCCCACCTGGAAGAGAAGAGGAGAGAGCCAAAGGGCTTGACAGCAGCGGAGGGGGAATTTCAGTTGGGTTTTCTGTTGTGCTTTGTGTTTTGGCAGAGAAGTGCTGAGAGGCACTGTTGCTTTCACCCTGTCATTAGTGGGTGGGTGACAGTGATATTAAAATAAGAGATCAATTAGGATAATAAAAGGCAAAGGAGAAAGGAGTAAATTTTCCACAAGTAATATTTTTCTCTTCATGGTTATTTAACTTTGAAATAGAACTTGAAAGTAGTAATCACAGTTCTGTAGTAGACAAAGGATGGAATGAGAACCAGACAGGAAGGTCTGATTGGCTTTATTGCATGAACTAGAATCATACAGAAACATGCACCATTTTCAGGAATACACTGCTGTTTCCATTATAGAAAGGCAAAAAAAGTTATGGGTGGCCTGCTCTGCAGTCATCTCTCTCTCCTTTTTTTTAAATAGCTAATGTGTGTGTGCCCCTGAGAGAGTGTCTGCATCTTTTGCTTCCCTGTTTCTTGAGTTGTTCTTTGGGTGATCTTATGGTGTGGACATAGACAATAAAAACAGTAAAGCAACACTGAGTGGGATGATTAAGGCACAGAAAAACCTTTAAATAGGGTGTTCACCTGTTTCCAGCTTCTTTCCAACAGCTATCTTCAATACTGTATCCCAAAAATAAACCAAGGAGACCTACTTGATTCATTCATTCATTGAACCAAGATGTAATAAGCGCCTACAGCGCGCCAGACCCTTAGGCACTGGGGATGCAGTGACGAACAAAACAGACGCCACTGCCCGAGGAGCTGGTGCTCTAGAGGGGAAGCAGACACCAAGCAAAGCAGCATGCTCACTGGTGGTTAGAAATGCTCTGAGTAGAAATGCATGCGGGGGGCATACAGGGGAACTTGTTTTCTGGGGAAGCGAAGGCCGTTCTAAGAAGTTATATGGGAAGCTATGGGAGCATTTTAAGGTGGGGGGAGGGGAGGACGACATAACCTTATTTACCCTGGGAGATTTGTAGAGGTGGGGTTGGGTGAAAAGAAAGTGTATCTGCACTGAGGTGGCAGGAGAGCATCAAAAGAGCCCCATGCGTTCTCAGAATAGCTCTTTGAATGTTTTCATTACACTCTGGTTTGAAAATAATGATTAATATATTTTCACTCATTGGTATAAGGGTCTGAGTACACTTGCCTAGAAGTCCTATCAGTTCCCTTATAGCACTCATACTGCTCCTATTATAAAAGAAATTCAGTTACATTTTGTCGTTCATATATATAATTTTGGTCTCATTATTTCTGTTTATTCAGCTCCTACAGAACCTTTATTGTGTAAGTTTGCGGATGGAGGACAGAAGAAGAGACAGAACCCAAACAAATACATCCCCAATGGAAGACCGTGGCACAGAGAAGGAGAGGTGAGACTCGTAAGTTCTTCCTTAAAACTTCAGTGTGGGTGTGTGACTGTGTGGCCTGTGTGACCCGTTACTGCAGCATTGTAACCCGATCCAGATAATGTCAGGCTGAACCTGCCCAGGAGATAGGGGCTGGGAGAGTGACGATCTGCCAGGTGGATAGATAGATGGTGGAGACAGCTGTAGTTACTAGTTAATTACACGTAAAGTAAAAGAGCACTTCAAATGTTAGGGATTTTTAGAGGTTTAACATTTATCATGAATTCAGAAATCATTCTAAACATGATTAAAATTAATAGTATATTTGTCATTGAGGGGTTTTTTTTGCCTAATTCTTTTGAATAATGTTACTTTTTTTTTTAAAGTTCAATTTCTTAATAAAAATGTTGGACCTCCATTTCCCCGTGTTTATTTTCAATGAATTGTGTGTGATTTTGAAAGTAACATACTGGTTCAAGAATGTCTAGGGAAGTGCCATCCTAGTGAACATGTTCTAGAATCTGCCCAGTGATAACCAGGAGCCACCTGCAGCTGTTGGAACACTTCAAACGTAGTTTGTATGCTGGAGAGACTCGATTTTTTATTTAGTTCTAAGTACCTGCATGTGGCTAATGGTTACTGGGTGGGCCAGTGCAGGTCTAGAGTGTAGTCCTCATACCGCGTTTATGACTGTGTTTGTCTAACAGGAACTCCTGATGTTACGAAATGCTGCTAAACTGTCCCTGTTTTATGTTGCCATGACTCTACGAAATGGAATTTTTTAATCGTGCCTTTGCAGATGTTTCTCTCTTTTTCATTCCCATAGGCTGGAATGACACTTACTTACGACCCAGCCACAGCTGCTATACAGAACGGGTATGTCATTAAGATAAAATACATAATGGCTTGAGGGAAAATGTGAAGGTGGAAAATACCAGACGTATGTTCCATGAAATATTCTACTTAACGGACGACTTAATGAAGGCCTTTGTGTTTGTTCTAGATTTTACCCTTCACCGTACAGTATTGCCGCAAACCGAATGATCACTCAAACTTCCATCACACCCTACATTGCGTCTCCTGTCTCTGCCTACCAGGTTTGTGCAGCAGGTTCATCAGGAGTGTGGCTGCTTGCTGACCGTGAATCACGGCTACGTTTTTGTGTGTCTTAAAATTTTGAACATTTATAATGAAATTTAAGTCAAGTGCTGTGCGGCTTGGATACCTGATTTAGAATAAGCTGCTCTTTATTTGACAAAACAATTTACTTTTTGTGTATGTGAGGATGTAAACCAGGGGGAAATGGGTGTCAGTTGTCAGTCCTTGAAATCACAGCGTTTCAGAGCTGGGATGAGCCCCGCTACTTCCTCACAGTGAGCCCTGCTGTTAGACGCCACGTGTCCCAGAAATCGAACCTTAGAGAGAATTGCCATCAGCTGAAATGCAGAATAGGTATGCACACTTGCCTGTGTGTCTTCCTCAGCAGGGCCTAACAAAAGAGCAAGTACACACGCTAATAAATAAAGATGTGTCTTTATTAGGTAACATTAAGTGAGCATACAGTGAGATTTCAGGCCAAAAACATACATAAAAAGGAGGTTACTGCCTGTTTAGGTGGTTTTTGTGAGGAAGCTTTATCTTAAAACGAATCCCCAACTTAGAACCAAGATATCATTAAGCACCTTGTTATAATACTGATTTGGTTTTATTTCAGGGTTAGGTCCTGTTCTTCGCGAACCCAGGGGTACATGTGTTTCTCTTCCTTTAGCAGAGCGGCTCTGACGGGGTTGCCACCTCGGCCCAGACAGGACCGTTATAAGCGAGTTCTCTTACAGACAAGTAGGAATATAGTTCTCTTTAGTTGACTCTGAGATCCTGTGTGACTAAACTAAACTTTTGTGTAGTCTTGTTTTTAAAACAATTGAATTAGATGTTGTAGCCCTGATTTCTGGGGTTAGGGGGTTGCAGTATCTGATAACTGTGTTTATTTTAATTCTGCAAGCCTCAGTTTCCTCATCTTTAAAATGGGGATAATAATGGTTTCCATCTCATAGGCTTGTTACGAGAACTAAACGAGAGTATGTATAGAGCTTGGTACATTATCCTGGCATACCATTAGCACTCAATAAATGTTAGCTATGACTATTATCATCATCGTTAATGTGCAGGATTAGCTGGCTGATGAGAATATATTCATTATACTTTTTTAAATGATGGATTGGCAAACATAAGCAATATCTTAAAGGTGGTTCAAAGTTAAGAACGTAAAAGTAGCATTCAATGACAAAGAGTAGTGATTAAATGCACTGAAACTGAAGTTTTTTAAAATAGTATTCACAGCCTTCCTCGGCTTTTAGGTTCTTTTCTCTTCCTTTCCCTAAGTTGTCTCTTCTCTCTTATTTTTATGCTGGTGTTTTAATCCGCTGAACATACTATTCACTCATTAAATGCCTCTTCAATCATTTTGGACTTAATATTTCTGTTTTCCTTGCCTATGTGAAACGCTGAGATCTCCTCTGGTGCATTTTCCCTAATTAACAGCTCCTGTATCTGATATTGAAGGTCGTCTTCTTTCTTAACTATCTGAACTTGGAACCCTCTGTCCTTCATGGATATCACTAAAAATAGGTCTAAGTGAGCTTATTCTCAGGCAAATGGAAGATGTGCATATTAACCTGAATGTATGCTGCTGTAGGCAGATTGCAGCCGTTAATTCATCTCCCTGCCACCTCTTCTCTGTAAAAGCAATGAATCTTTTAATCATAGAGCTGTTCCATAGAATTTAAAAAGTTAGACTAATTTGGGGAATAGATTTGATACTACCTAACTGGAAACAGCATTTCATTTCAAAGGCCTGATTTTCTTCTCCTGGGCATCCTGTGTTTCCCTAAGATCCACAGAATGTGGAACTTTTTTCATTTGCCTGACACTCGGTGCCATAACCTCAAAGACTGATTAACCCACTAAGTTCAGGGGCCAGTAGGGTCGGCAGATGGGCTTTAGGGGATCTTTCTGTGATTCCTTTAAATTGTTTGCAGAATGTTGCATGTGTGTGCATTTAGTTGGGGAAAAGGGCCTGTTTCTTCCATCAGGTCTTCAGCAGGCTCCATGACCCCAACAAGGGTAAAAAACCAATGGTAAAAAAAAAAGCATAGTACATAAATTATTATTCCCATTTTTTAGTTAGGAAAAAATGAGGAATTGTCATTGACAGCAGCTGATTTGCTGCTTAATAAAGAAAACTGAGTTAGATGTCATGGCTCCCTAACCCCATAATGCTGTATTAGATTATTAAGATCACTGAAGCATACAACAAATAGGAGCATCTGGCCAAATTGGGGTCTGCAGGGAGCTCCTCGCCTCCCCGTGACTTATTCAGTGGAGGCCTTGTGCTTGTGTTGGAGTGGGCCTTCCTCCACTAAACCACCATATGCTTCTATAATTGAATTTGAGAAATTGGCATCTGCAAGAAACCACCAGTACCCCAATGGGGAAAGGCTACAGTCCAGATAACTGAAATGTTAACAAGGCAGAAGCACTTAACTTTGGTCTGCCTTAGGTGGCAAAGGAACCCAGAGAAAACAAGTATCGGGGCCCTGCTATCAAGGTAAATCATAATCCGTTCTTCCCCCATGACCCTTCCATCTCTCTGTAGAACCTTTGAAGTTAACAGTAGGGGGATAAGACACAGGAGGGGTGTGTTGTTAAGATTTAGAGACTGGAACTTACTCTAAAAATTACATAGTCTCTGGAAAGCTCTGGGCATCAAGAAATAGACTGTTTCTTTTTTTCTCTTGAATGGCAGGCTGCTTTCTCTCCTGCCACCGAATCTGACTCTCACATCTTATTTCTCAGTCCAGAGGGTCTGCTGTTTGGATGCCCTATTGACTGCAGACGTCAAGGTGTCTAGTTAGTGAAGTTTTAACTTGGTAAATCTGAGTTTTAGATTTTTATTTTGCACACTAGCTAGAAACTGTTGACCACCAAACAAGATTTCTAACCCTAATGAATCTCCTGGGTATCAAAGAGGGATTAAATTTGATTATTCCTTTTAAATAACCACATACTTTATGGATTCATTCATAATAAGATGTGCTGGAATTAACTCTCAGTTATCAGTATTCCTGAAGCACCTAGTTCATACCTTAATGATAGCACTTTTCACTGTTGATTTGAGCTGTTTACTTACCTTTCTTGCTTAGACAGTGAATTTTTGAGGGTGGGGCCCATGTCTTACTCACCTTTTCCTCTTTGGTGCCTGATACTCAGTAAATACTTCTTGAGTGGGCAAATGGAACTTGTTTTTAAATAATCATTTCATCCTGTTCAGAGTGACCAGTTTGCCAAGAACTCTGCCTTAATAATCTTTTTAATCATTGAGAGTATTGTTTCCTTATTTTCCTTCTGTAGATCTTAACATGTTTAAAAGAGTTATAGAGAAATAGGTCGTGTTCCGATGGAAATCAATGTATCTTTCAAAATCCTCCCTTTTCCAGGTGCAAAGTCCTTCTTGGATGCAACCTCAACCATACATCCTGCAGCACCCTGTAAGTTCCATCACGATGGCTTTGTACTTCGCTTTAACACGTACATGTTAAAACCACTCTCTGGGTTAAAACCATGTGCCACAGAAGATTTGGCACACTGTAAGCATGTATCATGAGAACGTACAAACTCATTATAAAACTGTCACTCACCTTTGTCTTCAAACAAATTGGCGGTTGACTGTAAGTTCAATTTGCAGTCTGTCAGAACTTAAAATATGTCACATTGGCAACGGGACACCATTTTCTTCCTCATACCAGTTCTGTTGGAGATTGTTAAATTGAGTTTTTAACTTTTTAAATTTTTTAAATTGTAAGGTTTTTAAGTTGCAAAATGTTATCAGTACTTGAGATGAAATCTCTCATTTCTTTACATTATGTTTAATGCAAATATGAAGTGTTCAGAATTGATCCACAGATTCTTTTTTATTGATTTTAGAGAGGAAGGGGAAGGGGGGGGGGGGAGAGAAGCATCAATCTGTGGTTCCACGTCTGTGCGCTCGCATTGGTCGAATCTCGTATGTGCACTGACTGGGGGTCAAACCCACAACCTTGACATTGGGACCATGCTCTAACCAACTGAGCTTCCTGACCAGAGGCAAGATTGATCTAGAGATTTCCATCAGAGTTTTACTTAGCCTCTCCATAGAAACTCTGAATACAAAAGTAGTAACGCCTTTGGTAAATAAATGTGAGTCCTTTAGTGCCATGAGCATTTGTCACATTTATGTATTCATTATATTTCATTGAGTTACACTTCACCTTATTAGCATATTTAATGTGTTTCTAAAAAATACATAAAATCTAATTAGTTGAATTAAAACATGGGTTTAAACAGCTGATAAAATAAAGATGGAGAACAGAATCACACGCCCACACAAAAGCTCAAAATGACCAACACACCGACCTGCACACTCTCCATGGGAAGGCCACATCCTTGGCCCTAAGCTTTCTAGTAACAAATGCAAACTGGGAGTCTTCGTAAGCAGGACAGCTCACAGCACTTACAAGATAAAAACAGATCAGGTGTTTGGGAAAAGCACACTATCCTTGACCTTAAGATCGGACAGCGATTTCTCCCAGGACACCTAAAGAGGACACAGGTCATGGTAATGAAACGGCAGCCCAGGGACAAGTTCTGAACAGAAGGTGGTCGAGATGACTTTGAAGAAGCAAATGAGACATGTTCAGTTCAGCACAGGAGAGGAACTCTGTGCTGTGTGTCTGTGTAAACACACATACATGTTTCTGTGTGCACACATGCCTACTCATGCATGTACACTTACACCCACACATACACAGGCGTTCATGGCCATGTGTATCCCTCTTGTGAAATGCTGGAAAGGAACTCGCTTTCTGTGGGGGTTTCCTAGTAGTAGCCGTTCCGACAGATGAGTGGAGAAAGGAGCAGGGCCTCCCTCAGCGCATCCTGGGCTTTGCGTCATTTCCATGTTACCATACACTTTTTGATGATGCACATTAAACCTTTAAAAAGAAAAAATTCTTATGGGATACATTAACAACAAACTATTTCTGACACACATCTATATTTCCTTGGCAACCTTTAGAGACAAAGCTGCACGTATCTTAGTTTAACATCCTTAAGGAGACAGTAGTGTGCGGGAGGTTCATGTCTGAGGACACACTTCCTTCCCCACCCAGACCTAGACTGCCCGCAGCCAGAACTGCAGTGCCCACACATCAGTCTGTGCCCTCGTTTGGGCACCTAAGAACAATAATAACAGTGTATTTAAGGGATAAGTACAGTACATTGATCCCAAAAACTTAACGTTAATCTTGTAGTGATAGGATAATCGTATTCTCAGGTAACTGGGTGATTGCAAAGTGCAAGGGGTAGTATAATCTCTAAGGATATCACATAGGACAAATTAGAGAAAATGCGGAAGTCCAGGGATAGAATTAAATTTTGGTTTATGCAGTCATCAAAAACAGTGAAAATGACAGTCATGCAGTAGGCTAGGTAAACATTCACAATGGAATGTTAAGTGGAAAGCAGAAGGCCAGGACATGAAATTGTTTATGCACCCTCCTTACACCTCTGCAGAGCACGCCACAGTCAGGTCGGGGCAGCATGCCCTGACAGTGCCCACAGTGAGGTAGTACAGAGAGAGGTCAGGCAGTGGGTGTTTTTTTTAACCTTTCCTGTCCATTTTTCTTTCTTTCTTTTTTTTTTTCCCTGAACTAGGGCTCAGTATCATCTCACCACTGATTGCACCAACCCAACTGCCTGTCCATTTTTCTTAAACTGCATTTAACTTTTAATGACCAGAATTTTTAATGAAATCAGAGAATCTGAAATTGGTTTATTCATTATATCTGAGTTGGTGCCCCACCGACCCCAAATTGTAGCTGACAGTGCTGGGAAACACTGCGGGAATGAAGAATGTGATCTTGATCCTAACAGCCTGGTATTGAATCGAGTGACTGTGTGGAACTTTTTTTTTTAACAAAACACTGTATTTATAATATTTGATACATTATTTTGTGGCCTCATAAAACATCAGCTGTAATTTATTTTAAAAAATAATTAAGCCTTTTATACTTCTAGCCATGCAAAAATAATTTGCATTTCTTGCCACAGCTCCTCCTGCTGGACTAGCTTGCTTTACAGTTAAGTGAAGGCAAAGGGAGACATGTTTTAACGCAGGGGTTTCTGTCAAGTGAGTGCTCTTTAAAAAGTCTCAGGAAGCACAGTCCAGAAGATTTTAAGGAAGTTATATACGACACTATTTGCAAGTTTGAGGGAAGGTTATTTTTGCCTTATATTCCTCAACAAACAGGCATTTCATTTGCAAAAGGTGATGACAGAATCTTAACCCCTCCCTCTTACCTCGTATCTTCCGTTGCTCTTGTCTCTGACTTCCCAGGGTGCCGTGTTAACTCCCTCAATGGAGCACACCATGTCACTACAGCCCGCATCTATGATCAACCCTCTGGCCCAGCAGATGAGTCATCTGTCACTAGGTGGCACCGGAACAGTAGGTGGCAAATTCATATCATCTGTCTCAGAAAACCGAGGAGTGTAAATTAATGCAGCCTGTGCCTTCCCTGTCACTCACGGGCTCTGTAATATCAATGATTATGTCTGACCCCCTAACACCCTCCAGGTATCCTTCCTCATAGTAAATGCTCAGATATTTCTTGATTAATTGATACCCTAAAAGTTGGTCCCCTGGGAATCTCTTCTTACACCCATACATGACTAACCACATCCAGCCCTAATGACCAGTGTCGTTCATTCACACTGGCAGACCTGGTCTCGTGAATCAAAAGATCAAGGTGATACATGGTGGTGAAGGCCGAGGATTTCTCCTCACGTATTTCTGTTGTGGAATTGGGGGGCATTGAATCATGATCTGTGTGCTGAATTATTTCCCCAGAGTCCAGGGGACTTAGTTGGGTATTGAGGTTGAGCTGATACCGTACCAGATTAACCTCCAGGGTAGATGTGGGCAGCATCTGGCTACGACAACCAAAGGCTTTTAATTCAGACCACATCTGTGGTGGCTTAGAAGAACAAAGGGTGGTGTGTTTGCCCCACTGACAGTCAAAACTAGCAGCAGCTTCTTGAAAGCTGAACCAGGGCCACACACATCCAGTGAGATTGACTAGAAAGCTCTCCTGCCTTTGGAAAAAGAGGCTTGTCAGCATCAGGAAAGCACAGGTCCATTTTCTGTTCTGCGGTGATCTGGTAAAGCTCTAGTAAGTCATTTAGCCCTTGGCTCTCCACTTACAGAAACAATTTTGGTTGCTAGTTCAAGGGGCTGCTGGAAAATAATGAGGTCCTTTGAGAAGACGTCCTCTAAAATAGTACATTAATGATGTTGAATTATTGAGGATGAGAAGCCTTAATGATCTCCACCCATGTGCTTCTTTGTTAGGAAACCCAAAGAAAGGTGGGATTTCTACTTTGACAAATTTAAAAAGTACAAAACATTCACTTTGCCTTTCATATGATGCATTGAGGTATACTAATTAAATGTTAAGCCCATTTAAATTTCTTTTTTGAGACTACCAAATACTTGTCATCCCCTCTCAAAATTCACCGAGTATCCAGAATTTTGCATGGCTGGTCCCAGCCCATCCTGACCAGACTCTTCTTTGCAGTACATGCCTGCAACATCAGCTATGCAAGGAGCCTACCTGCCCCAGTACACACACGTGCAGACGACGGCGGTTCCTGTGGAGGTTGGTACAGGCTGTCCAATGGCCGTTCTGAAGATGAGTAGTTTTAGAAATGAGTGAATTAGGTAGAACTCAAAGAAAAATCAACCAGAAGTCAAACATTTCCCTAAAGATGTGAGTTTAGAGGGAGTGCACATGTTTACCTACAGTTGTTTTTAACGGTGCAGTCTAATTCTCTGCGTACAAAGTAGTGTAGTGATACCAAGGCCACCCCCCCACCCGACCCCGCCCCACCCCGAGATGCCCAGAATCGTTTTCCAAGCTTGTAACACACATCATCAGCCCTTCAAGGCTCTATCTTGTCTCCCATAAAATGGTGCTTACAGGCAAATTAAGGTAAAGCTGGAGTCTGTAATTCGAGTATCAAAGATTGTATCAGTAATAATAATAATAACAAAAAGCCATCTGTCATAATTAAGATACTTGGGAAAAACTGAGATTTCCAAACTCTAACAGGGGTGAGAAACAAAGCATACCTGCTTTTATAGAGGCCGTTAGTACAGCAAAGTAAATAACTCTTTGTTCTTGTTATGGAAGATACTAATATGATATTGGCATCAAAGAAGTCTGACATTTTAATTAAGATTTGAATGAAACTTGGACAAAATAGCATTTTCCAGCAAAATACCCTTGAAACTCCAAGGAAATTCATCAACCAGGCGATCCTACCCTCTGAGCAGATCGCATGGGTTCCAGTTTGAAAAGCAGCCCTAGGACTGTGGCTGGATGTTGGGGGCGGGGGTGGGCGGACACCCCTTGTTTTGTTTGCTTCTGATTCATTTAACTTTGTGCAATCATTGACAATCATAGTTACCAGAACCCAAAATCTCTTATCTGCAATTCTGAAACAAAAAAAAAAAACATAAAAATAAAACTTTTTGTAACTACTTTAGCAAAAATCTTGACCTGCAACAAAAACCAACCTGAACCAATGTAAGAAAAAATGCATACTCCACTCTGTGTATATTCATGTCTTTCAGTGTAGACCTGTTAGTGTGATTGATTATGAGGCACAGCCCTAGACCCCTCTGAGTGTATTCAATGAGAAACTGCGTGTGCACACTGTGTTTCAGATCCTAAAATCTGAAAACACTGAGTTCCAAGTCACATCTGGCTCCAAGGGATAAGAGATTTGTTTGATAAATTGTAGTCTGGTTTGAAGAGACGACTCCTAAGTGTTGGGGTGGGAGGTTCTTTGAGTCTGTCAGATGTGTGAACTTCTTAGGGAAATAAACTTGGAAGTTCTACATGACGTAAAGAAAATCTCTCTATAAACATTACTTGTTAAGAGTGCTTGTTTTGAAGATGTTGGACTCAGTCAGACCTGGACAGCAGCATTTGGATTTCATTGCTCACATGTCTCATCTGTTCTGCTTTGTTGTAGGAGGCGAGTGGTCAGCAGCAGGTGGCTGTAGAGACGTCTAATGACCATTCTCCATATACCTTTCAACCCAATAAGTAACTGTGAGGTATGAGAGAAAGGTCACCGTAACTGTAGGGCTCAGGCCAGGAAAAGTCTAATGGTTCCTTTACCAAAATTGAAGTCAGGGTAACTCAGATTTTGTCCCACTGCCGTGGTCATGGCCAAGGAAGTCAATGTTATCAAAATGTTAATTAGTGCCTTTGTGGATTTGGCAGATTAAGTATTCTGCCCAAAGGGAGTTTACATTGAAATCAAATGTATGTTTACTCTGTCTTCCTCCTTACCACTTCCCAAAATCCTGTAACACATTAGAAAATACCAGGGATCAAATTTGTCCTACAATACATGTATTTTACATTTATCTTACTTTGAATATTCACAAACTCAAGGAAATAGAGCATAAGAGTTTGTATAACCTAGCACTGCAAGGTTAGCAATATCTTGACTGTGAATATAATGTCAAGGGTTGCATTCCCAGCTCTCACTTGGACCACAGATCTGAAAACCTTGTACTTCACCATGCAGATTGCGGTCAAGTAGTTGTGTCGAACGTGGGTTTCTCATTGCTTTGGCAAAAGTCTGGTGCAAGTCCCAGATTTCAAAGGTAGACTCGAAGCGTAGAAAGTGACCCTCAGCTCCAAAGTTTGTATTTATTGGTCTACCACAGTGATGAACACAGCCGTTTCTAAACAGCTTTATCTTGAAAACGAGAAAGAGATCACAAAGCTCGGTGGTGTGTGATACCAGCTGTACAAAAGCATTTGTCTTTTGTTTTTCTCTTCCAGATATACAGAAGGGTGTTCTTACATGAAGAAGGGTGCGAAGGCTGAACAATCATGGATTTTTCTGATCAATTGTGCTTTAGGAAATTATTGACAGTTTTGCACATGTTCTTGAAGACGTTATTTATAACGAAATCAACTAAAACTATTTTTGCTATAAGTTCTATAAGGTGCATAAAACCCTTAAATTCATCTAGTAGCTGTTCCCCTGAACAGGTTTATTTTAGTAAAAAAAAAAAAAGAAAAAAAACAAAAAAACAAAAAGAACAAAAACAAAAGATTTTTATCAAATGTTACAATGCAAAAAAAAAAAAAGGAAAAAAAAGACAAGAAAAAAGGAAAAAAAAAGAACACTTCAATTTTCTGGGTGTGCACAAAGACCATGAAGACTTATCCACGTGCATGACCGGGTTTTTGTGGTTTTGTTCATTTTGTGTTTGATTCGTGTTTTTCAGCTGTATGAAATGGGCTTTCTTCTGACGTTCAGCTAGCCCGACCTCCCCCACGGTGTTCCGTGCTTGCAGTGCGAGTGTGGCTGGAATTCAGTGTTGCCGTCCCGTCCGTGTCTCTCTCTTCGCGCTCCATTTTTCTTTCATCGTAGTGTGAAGTGTCTTATCCTTTTCTATGAATTCCAATTTGCCTTAACTCTTTTGATGCTGTAGCTGTTTCAGTAAAAGTTAGTTCCCACTAATGATGTAGAATGCTTTGACCAAATGAGCTGGTCTATTATGCCTTGTAAAACAGCAGCATAGGGCTTTTAAAAGGTAGTCAATAAAAGTTGCTGACATTTTGGCTTTTTTAAATATGTAGTAGGTGTTTTTAATGATTTTTCACATAACGTGTAAGGTAGTGAAATGCAAGAAGGGAAAAATGTTTTGTGTGAAACACATTTTCTGACTGGGGAACTTTTAATAGGGTAAATCATTTGTAAGGCTGTATGCCAACAGCTTCCTCTGATAGTTTGACTGATTTAGGATATCTGCTGTATGATGCAATGTAAAGTCCTTTTTGCCTTTTTTCAGGAAAAAAAAAAACAAAAAAAAACCTAACTTGATGTTCTAGATTTAGTGTAGGTAGTGTTGGGACTGGGGGTGGGGGCGGGGGAGGGGAGTCCCCGACTGTTTTGTCCTTCCTTTATACTAATGATAGTGCTTTAGAGTGAGAATCTGCCTGCGATCTGGCAAACCGAGAAGTGTTGCTATTGCAACTAAATGGCAAAAGCTAAAAGTAAGGATTTATCTTTGAACATAAGCTGAGATATGGATAGAAGCGAATCGATTGGCTACTAGCTCTCTCTCTGTCTCTCTCTGTCTCTCTCTGTCTCTCTTTCTCTCTCTCTTACATAAATTTGAGAAATAAAAATTACTTGGCACTTTTAAAGGTAACTTCACCAAAGACCGAAGAGCCAGTAACCAGTAGCTCCAACCCGTCTCAGCATCACATCTTCTGTGCTCTTTATTTTTGCCGGACCAGTTTGCGGTTAGGAGAATGTGCCTTTTTTGTACCTTTGCATTTAGGTTTTAGAATTTTAATTGATGTATGGACACACACAAACAAAAAAGCATGAAGGAAGATTTGGATCCAAGCAGTGCCACACTTGACATCATCACTACAAGTGTTAAGTGTAAAGAGAGACCAGTTTTGAAACTATGAAATTCCTGATTCATAAACACACAGTTATTTCTACCTTAGTGCATATAAGATGATTCACTGTTATTAAAGCTCTTTTAGTGCATATTGCGTATGTTTGAAAAGCAACGGTAAATTAAGTTGTCTTCCAAAACTGTGTACTTGTCTGGTCAACTGTGCGTGATCAGTTATCTACCTCAGAGTCTGTTTTCTTTTGTGCTGGGGCAGGTAGCTGGCCCTCCCTGTTTCCACAGACCAAATAAATCCTCCTAGCTCGGGAGCTAGGCCTAAGCAGTTATGTCTTTCAAGTGTTTTTTTAGTTCTTAAATTTTATGCTTGTATTTGATTATAGATGTCAGTGACATTTCATAGTTTCAAAAGTCCTTGCTGCTCTGAGAAGTGTAGATTCTATTGAAAATTACGTAGTCATAAGAGAAATGTGTTTTTGTTTTTGTTTTTGTTTCCTTTTTTAAAGTTGTGGTATTATTGGTTCTACGCTCCCTGGAATATTACTGCTTTGTGAAAGTCCAGACTGAACGCAGCACCCTCCTTGTACCTAGTACGTTTGTAAACCTGGGTCTCTCACTACTTGATATTTTTGCATTAGTTAAGACAGAAATTTGGTAGTTCAGTTCGAGGGGAGGGCAAGTTTGCTGCTAGAAATGTCTGAACTAAGTGCCATACTCGTCTGGGTAAGATTTGGGAAACATAACCTCTGTACATAAAAAAAAAAAATCAGTTAAACATCACATAGTAGACAGCCATTAAATTATAAAAAAATTAATTTATGAAGAAAGACCTTTTGTACAGATTGAAAAAAAGATTTTCATAGAGATATCTATATGATCAAGAGAGTTAATTTTTTATTTTGTTTTACTAGTGCCACAAACTTGCCAGTGGTAACTTATTTGTCCGGTTCAAGATAACTCTGTAGTTTTCTTTCCTAGGACTTGTTGACTCGTTGTTAAAACGCCAAAAGACATTTTTGAACTGTACATTTGATCAGATTGTTAGCTTTTTCTGTTTTATTTCTTTTGAGACCTTTGAATAAAAAACATCTGAAATTTTATTTTTTGTCAGTTTATTTTACATAGATTAAATGTGTGTCAGAATTTTATCTGACCTTCTCGAGCTCAGTAGATTGGTTTGAAAGTGCGTCAAAAATTATTTTTGATTCAGTATGTACTTGAAATACACTTTCTTCAAGAGAATGGGAAAAACCTTTGCGTGCCCTTCTTTCTGGTCATTTCGATCTGTGTCCGGGGACCGCAGACATCAGCCATTAAGCTCATCACATTTCACCTCAGCCAGAGTGCACCTTGGTCTGTTCTTAGAGAGCCTCCTCTTGCCCTGTGACTGTGGTACTGTTTGTTCTTGCCCAGCCAGGAGGACGGAGTGAAAGCTGAGTCCCATCAAGCAAGCACACGGGGAAGGATTTCCAGATCTTACCCACACCTTGATGACCGTGGGCCTCCTTAGTGACCGCATTTGGCTGTTCCCAGTAGGACACTGGTGCAGCGTTCAAGGGCGAGAGAGAACTTCTCTTTTTCATGTTAAGTGTTTTATGGGAGGCACTTAGTACAGGAAATGGACTCCTTTTACCCACAGTGGATCAGATGTTTTAGTGCAGCTGTACAGTATTCTTTTTCTGCTGCCCAGGGGCTTTTTCATGGTGGTGAAAGGACAAGAAAAGTACCCATCCCCATCTTTATATGCCTGCCCTGCAACGTGGGTGATGTGGACTGAACTGGACAGGTAGGGTACAGAGCACTGCACTTGTGAGGGCCAAGAAAGCCTGGTAATACTCAGTAGTTCGCTCAGAGAAGAACGCCTAGTCCTCTGATAACCAGTGCGTCAGCAGGAAAGGTGTCGAAGCAGGAGGGAACTGCGGCCACATTTTCTGTCCCAGCCTCACTGTCCCAGTGCTCCTCCATAGGACCATCAACCAAAGCACCTTCAGTTTTGTTTATCTGATGTTTGCTCTTATATTTTGGAGGGTCCATCAAGGAACATGTATAAAGGACACATGGACAAAGCCAAAGGGTGTAGGTTTGAGGGTGGGAGGCAGGGGTGGGTAGGGCAGGGGGCCGTGGTGGGGTGAAAATGGAAACAACTGTAAAAAAATTTCTGAAAAGGCTTTCTGTCACTGGAGTCAGGACATCCAGTGACTTCCTTTACATAGAAACTGATACATGCTTTTTCAAGATCACCTTTCTGTGTAAAAGATGAGCACATGATGATGGTTCAGAAAGCTATTACTCAAAAAAAGGAACCGCAGTGCCTTTGGGGATAAACTTGTGAAAGGCCATGGCTACTTGGGTCATCAGCAAGACCCAGGGTTTCCCATTTGTCAGAAAAGGGCTGGGACCACCACCTGAGGTGGGATTGGTTTGGAAGGGAGGGAAGAAGCTCTGGCAGTTTCTCCCTGGCATTCACATTCCTTCTGTATGCTGACAAGATGAGTTAGAGCAGTGGGTGAGTGAGGGACCCCTGTTTTCTTCCCACCATTCATGCCCTCTCTTTATGGGTATTGGCACCAGGGAAATCCACTGGAGCCTGAATTTCACAAATGCTGGTTAAAGGTCCACTAGAGGAGAGGTGGTGCCTCCCAGACTGAGAGGCTTAAAAAATGTGTATGTGATTGAGGGTGTTCTCATTGCACTAGAACAGCCAAAAAGGAAGAGATCTACCGTGAGGCTATGGCTGTCACCGGCAGCACTCTCCCCCACCCACCAAAAAGCTTCAGAAGATGGAGAAGGTGAGGAGGGAGGAAAACTCAGAGCTCAGGGTTTAAGAAAAGCCAGGCAGCGTCTGCCCCTCAAATAGCAATGTCATGAGCTAACCACCCCTCGGTCGTCAGGGAGCACGCTGGCGCCCCCACCGGCAGCCTGAGCCAGGAGGCGGCAGGAGTGGGGGCTGTGAGGTGAGCGTGCATGGCTCCAGCCAGGAGTTCCTGGCACAGCTGAAAGGCAGTGCCCTGTGCCCATCCTTCCCTGTGGGATAAACTCCGCCAGGCAGTGGAATGTCAACCTTGTGAAATGGCTCCAGAGTGTCCCTTGGGTCTTTGTAGAGCCAGAGAATGTTTTAGCTTGAGCCACTAGAGGGAGAATTTTGTTTTGTTCGCCTTCAGCTGTGAGCTCTGAGATAGGAGCCGGGGCGTCGTGGGCTATGGCCTTGGAGCAGGGATGCTGGTAGGTCCGCAGTCTCCAAGCACATGTTCCACTGGGGATTACTGAGTTCTGGGTGCTAATTTTGAGAACCAATGCACAGATAATCGCCATTGCCCAATGTGGGCAGCTTTCTCACCAGGAGTTTTGTTGCTTGTACTGGGGAGTAACTTAAACGTGATTTTTAAGGTTCAGAGAAGCTAAAGGCCTTGCCAGCCCCTGTGACCCGAAAGCTCACGAGAGTGCTGGCAGCTCGCTCTCAGTCGCTCAGAATTGAGAACAGGTGGCTTTGGATTAAACAAACTATAATGCTATTTTTTTTTAATTGACTCTGAGAGACTGAGATTTGACCTAGTTATTCCATTGCTCATTTACACAAGATGCACGTCATAAATCGTAGTCTGCAGCTATCTCCTGCCCTCCCATATCCCTAAAGCCACTTTCTCTGCTTGAATGCCTCCAGCGACGGGGCACTTCCCACCTCACCTGGCGTCCTGTGTGTATCATTCTCAAACAGCTCTCAAACTTGCTTGAGGAAGGAGTCAAAATTGTGTCTGTAATTTCTACTTAGCAGCCTTGCTTCTGCCAATTGAGATGCGGCGGAATAAGTCGGTCATTCCCATTCTTAAAAGACAAAAGTACAGTGACAGGTAACGTATCAGTGATGGCCAGGAGTTAAAGGGGCTAGAAAGAGTGACTATAAAGGGAGTTTTGGGAGGTCACGAAACTATTCTATATCCTAATTGTGGATACAGAATCTTTGCGCCAAAATTCATGGAACTGTATACCAAAAAGTTTTAATGTATGACCATTTATAAAATAACTTTTTTTAATAAGTCAGTCATTCCTCAAATATGGAAAACTGCAGGCTCCACAAATCTCTGGGTTGAACATTCTTTGTGGCTTTAACTGTTCCTCATTAGCTCTGATTCCCTTCCCCACATCACCAGCTCACCCTCCAGATGCACCACAGGTGACTCGGGATAAAACCCACAACTCTAGGAATAGCCCAGGCGTTCACCTGTCTCCCCAGCTCAGCCCATTCCTTATTATAGGTGAAATGGTTTCCGTTTTGATTTCTCAGACACCACAGTTCTTAAAACGTGTAGCCAATTAAAATCCTAATGTTTTGCCTTTTGTCACAATTAATTATTATGATAAAGACACAATGAAATATGTAGTCATTTTAAGTGAAGACATCTTAATGGCATGAAAAGAACTCGGGATGTAGAGCGAATGGAAAGTGTGAGGTACAGAACAGCAGATACACTGCACTCTTAACTATGAAGCAATACTTATAAAAAATGAGAAGTTACTTCAGAATGCTCAGCTATGCGTGGAAGGATTATGGAAAGTTTGTTTTATCTCATTTATACTTTTCCAAATTTGCTCAGTTTACTACAGTGAAAATGTAATCAGGAAAAGAAGTTCTAACAAAGAATGTTGTCAGATCATCTTGGAATCATGCAAGTTGGTATGTTATATTCCCATTCAGCACATTTCATTAGTCTATTTGTGTTTAAAAGATAATGCACCAGACATCGGGAGACACAAAGATGAGACATAATGTGGTTCCAGTCCTCAAGGAACATTCTTTTGGGGAGGTGCAAGTATGGGAGTGACAATATTGTAAGGAAACGTAACAAGAGTATAACCTAAATGAGGCTTGGGAGCTCTGTGAGGGGGCCAGGACGACATTAATGCTCCTGAGAGTCTTCTCATTTCCACATTACCAACCAGCTCCTTTTCACTGACCAGAAATCACCTCAAGCAGCCATTTTCCAAACTGCTTGCTCTGCCTTCTCAGAGACGAAATTGTCAGGCAGGCAGAGTCCCTGGTAGGTCTGGTCTTGCCAGGATGAGACTTGAAGGAGGAGATGTCCAAAGAGTTGATGTTCCTTTGTCACTACTGCTCTGAAAATAATGGAATGTGTATCATTTTGTTTTGTTGCAGTCAAGTGGGGTGTAGGATCTTGCCAAATAATGTATTTTTGACTTCTTTTACCTTGGATCAGACGTTTTCCACATGCCAGATGGTGTATTTGCACACACCTTTGTGGTTTTCTGAGACCCTCCACTATACCTTAAAACTTCACATTTATTTACAAAAGTCTCAGCGGGAACCCTATCATACCCATGTTGTTACTCACTGGGCTTTGACACATGCCTGAGACCATGAATATTGCTCCTGGCCGCCTTGTCTCTTATTTTCTCTTAAATACTGAGGGAACTTTTTTACATTCTTGTTTCATGCCTGATTTTATTACTAATGTTTAATTTTATAAAGAAGGTTCTCTTTCTCCCAACTTTCACTCTTTCACTAGTCTTTCTGTCTCCATTTGTTTTACAAAGTTTTGAAGCAACTTAACAGGAATCATGATAAAACAAATTTAAAAATCAAAGTTTGGGAGGTTAACAGTGAAGAGAGGTGAGGAAAGAACAGAACGTAGGTCTGCAGGCCAAATGGCCTCCACCGCCCCTACAGCGGGACCTCAGTGATTTTAAGTTTCCTGCTGTCCAAGGTGAAAGGGGAGAAGGGTACATGCATCTGTAGCCCCTAATATCAAAGGGAGCAAAGCCCACCAGATCCTGTGGAGAAAGCTAGTATTTACTAGAGTTTGCTCGGACCACTACAGGAGGCAATGGGCACTGTCTGCCACATTTCCCTACCAATAAAATGACCCTTTCCCAAAGGTGTTTTAGATAGGGACCTTCAACAAAAGCCAAGGACAGCACATCAAAGCACCTGGAAGTGACTCTGGAAGGCTATAGACTCATAATGGACATTTTCAGTTAAGTCTCTTTTCAAATGTTCCTATACATTGTATACTTTATCCCTGTCCCCAAGCCCATTGCCCTGATTCTGAAGAACAAAATCTGTCTGGCAACGTCACCAACATTCCAGATGCTCCTTTTACTTCCACATTCAGCCCCTCTAGTCAGAGAAGAGATGCAAGCCATGAGCCATCCTGCTGCTTACTGAGCACATCGGATGATCCCTAAGACACTGTCCAGTGTTTTCCATTTCGCCAGAAGCAGCAGCCTGGGGTCGCGTCGATGGCCTGGCAGATTTGGGCAGGCACTCGCTCCACTTCGGCAAAGGCCGTGAGTCAAGAATTAGGATCGTAGCCCTTTCCTTTACCTAACACTGAAGCTTTCCAAAGACTGTCAAAACTAATAACTTTTCCATCGAAGGATTCTTAAGAGCTGAGGACAAAGCGTAGGGAACTCCAGGGCTGTTGAGGCATAGTTCTGTGTGACTCACCATAAACATAAATTTCACCATAATTTTCTATTTTCTCCTCAATGAATAGGAATTTTGTGTTTACCTTACATCTTTCTTTTTTCCCCCAAGGTGGTTTTGCCATTTTATTTATTTCTCACAGTTTTTTAAAAAAAATTGAAACAAATGTTGCAAGTGGAGTAGAAAGAACTTTCATCCTGATGTATTTGAGCGCAAATGATTGATCCACTGCTCCAGTATCCCCTTCAAACAAGGACACTCTCCTACAGGACCACAACACAGCCACCAAGACAAGGAGAGGGATGCTGATACATAACTCCCATCTGATCCGCAGACACCAGTCAAGTTTCATCAATTATTCCAGGAATGTCCTTGGTAGTAAAAAGATCGAGTTCAAAAGTATGCACTGCATTCAGTTGTCCTGTCTCTCTGGTTTCCTTCATTCTGAAACAACTCCTCAGTCTTTATTTGATTTTCATGACTTTGACACAATTGAAGATTCCAGGCCAAATATTTTGCAGAGCATGCTCAGATTGGTTTGCTGGAAGTTTCCATTGGCCCTGCACCTTTGGCAGGACTATCACCAAAGCCTGTTCTTGCTTCATTCCCTCGGGAGGTGAATGGTTGCTATCCGTCTCTCTGCCGATGAGCTTCCCTTTGATTACTTCATTAGGGTGGGGCCTGCCTGGCACTGCCAGTCTGAAGTCACTCTTTCCCACTTTGCAGTTAAGTGTTTTGTGGGGAGGTGCTCTGCACCCACATAAATACCCCGAATGTCTCCAACTTTGAATTTGTTCATTTACTTATTTGCGTGAATATGGACTCAGGATTTCCTATTTTATTTAAGGGGTTCTAATCTGTTACAATTACTGTTGGCTTTGATACTCCAATTGTCCCCGATTTGGGAGTGTGAGCCCATACAAGCCAGCTTCTGTGTATTTTTAGACATGTTCCCCTTATTCTTTAGCACTTCCTTGCTTTCTGGCACCTGCAGATCTCCCAAGCTCATCCTGTACTTTCCCTGTCTCAGTTCTGGATTCAGCCATTTCTCCAGAGTCCTGGCTCCTTATAGCGAAGAACAGCATCTAGGAGGTAAGATTTGGGCACTTTTATATTGACATGTCACTGTTCCCAAGCCCTGTCAGTGAACAGGGTTAGGGAGTGTCTGTGTGGAGTGGGGGGTGCAGGTGTGCACAGGCATCTACATCGGTATTTTCTACATTATCTATAAATATTGAAAAGCACACGTTTGCACATCCATGCCTCCGATTCCAATCCGATACCACAGGGTCCATTTTCCCTTCCCACATTTGTAATTCTCTTTTCTGACAGCGAGAAACCTGGCTTCTGATATCCTTGATATATTTAGTCATTTGTCAGTCGCCCTGTATGTAACCAACCTCCCTCCCACCTCTGACATCACCATCTCAGTCATACAGATGTCTTAGCCCCGCTCGCCCTGCTCAGGCTGTCCTATGAGAGGGAGTCTGGGGTGGTGAGGAAGTTGCTTCTCCTCCTACTCTGCCCAGGAGACAGGAAGCACATGTCAGGGAACAGGAGCAATTCTGCCGGCACAGGATAAGTGCTGTCCAAAGGAAGGGGCCTCTGCGATGCCGTGGATTTGCCACATGAAGTCTGCTTACTTGTCACTTTCAGATGGAACGTCGTAAAAGATTTCAAACAGAGAGTTGAAGAGCAGGAATGATGTGGAAGTAGGAAATCCAGGAAGGAGATGTAGAGAAAGGACATGAGCAAGTGGAAGAGAGGAGAGAAAGGAAGTAGAAAAGAGAGACTTAGACATGAAGACAGGTAGGAAAATGGATATAAGAAAGTTGGAGTGGAGAAGAAAGAGACGATAAAATGAGCTCTGTTGACTGCCATCACCCCCACACCCCAAAGCTGCCCCTTGAGCACGGGGTGAACATGCTGCTCTTCAAGCTCTCGGCCACCAACTTCAGTGCGTGTTCAGTGAAGGGAGCAGAGCTGTTTCTAAGGTGGCAGCAGTGATGTGCCATCTCTGAGGCAACAAACGCAACATCCTGCAAAAACTGCAATGCACCAGCCTCCTGATAGTTCCAGGTATTTCTCCAGGGCCTCCCAAGTGGGTCCAGTGCAACTTTGCAGAGGACAGGGATGCTTTCTTTCCAGTTAAACCAGATCTTTACCCACCGGTTAATTCCAAAGGGTCTAAATGAATTTAAGGGCCTTTGAGTTTTTGAGAAGGAAAAGTACTACAGCCTCTTATGATCGGGGGAAAATAACAAATTCAGCAGTCTACACCACCTCCGCTGTCTTTTCCTCCACTTGGCCCTCTGCAGCATCGGTCAGTGTGGCCAAACACGCTTGTCCCCATTACCCCAAGTCCCACCCCTCCGCCTCCCCGTCCTGCAGTCTGGTGTGCTGTCAACTCTCCACTGTACCCGGGGGATAGGGACCTCCTTGTCCCTCGTCAAAGAACACTTGGTCCTTATCTGAATGGACCCTCTACTGCATTTACTGCTGTTGACAGCCTTCCTTTTCTCAAAATTCCATTCCCCTGCTTAAAACCCTTTCACAAACCCACCAAGACAAAACGCCTGTCTCCTCCATGGCCTTGTCTCCAGCCTTTGGTGCCTCACTCCAGCCACACCCCAAATGGAACTTTAAAATCTGAGAAGAATTCTGTACTCTACACCTTTGCTCCTTCTTGTCTTGCTCCTTGAATGTCCTTCTTCCCCAAATCATTACTATTTTTTTTAATTTTATTTATTTACTTTTAGAGAAATGGGAAGGGAAGGAGAAAGAGAAAGAGAGAAACATCAGCGTGTGAGAGAAACATCAATTGATTGCCTCTCGCACACCCCCAACCAGGGACCTGGCCCACAACCCAGGTGTGTGCCCTGACTGGGAATGGAACCTGCGACCTTTCGTTTTGTGGGACAATGCCCAGCCCACTGAGTCACACCAGCCAGGGCAACTCCTATTGATTCTTGAAGATTCAACTTGGTACCTTATCTTCCTGAGAATTACAAGGCAATAAAAAACTACTTTCTTTTTAACTTTTAAAAAATTGTCAAATAAGCTTTAAAAAGTGCATAAAACACAGATGTACAGCTCTAAGTATTGTTGCAGAAAAGGCACCCCTTTACTTCTACCCAAGCTGGGAAAGAGAACACAGCTCTCTCTCAAGACCCCCCCACCCCCCCACAGTGCCTCTTCACAATCACAAACCCTTCTCAGGCTCAGCAGGTAACAGTACACAGACTTCATAGTGTTCCCTTCCTTCCTATTCTCTATGACTTTACCACCTAAATATGCATCCCTAATGCCTAGACTCTACCTCTGCCTGTATTTAAATTTTATATAAATGAAATCATTCATTAAATATTTTGTTCTGTCTGGCTTCTCACTCAATATTTTATCTTTAATCATGTGTTTTTGCATGGCTATAGTGTTTATTTTTATTATTGCATAGTATTTCATTGCATAAATATATCACAGTGTATCCATTTTATTTTCTATAGACATGGGAGCTCTTTCCAAATTTTGGCTCTTATGAACATGCTATGATAAAAATACCCATATGTGTCACTGGGTGCCTAAGTGCGTGCATTTCTGCAGGTTGTATGCTCAGGAGTGGACTTACTGGATCTTGGGGTACATGCCTATTTTCAGTTTTACAAAAGTATGCCAGAATGTTTTCAGAGTGATAATCACAGACTCTAAGTTTAGATAAAGTAACTGTCTTTCTTGCAAAGAATATCTCTATTTGAGATTTATAAAAAACAAAAAACAAACAAAACCCACACAACAACAAAGCAGTAATTAGAGCCAGGTGGTGAAAAGGTAACTGTTGACAAGTAAGGATGAGAAGCCGCAGCTGAGGGGTCCAGCCATCATGGGAAGGGGCAGGCTCTGGCCCAGAGATACCAGTACAAATGGCTTCCCATGTAGAGTTGTATGGCTTCCCACTGTGAACACTGAAAAAGAGTTTCCCTCTTTTCTCCTGAAAAGGAGAAACTGTCTAATCAAAGATCCAGGAGTCAGGGTGCTCTGGTGTCTTGAGCGTTGGTTTAATGGCTTTCATGGACACCCACAGCAGCTGCGGAACTGACCAGGCTGCTCCTGGGCAAGCCCTCGTTACCATCCACCCCAGTGTCCACTGGCTTCCGTCCCTCACTCGGCCCTTCTTTTCCACTCCTGGCCTGGCAGTGGCTGTCATGGGTCTCACAGTCTTGACTTTCCAGCCCAAGGAATAGCTGCAGTGGCCTTATGTTGTCACCACCTGCGTGGGGTGTGGAATGTTCTCCTTCTGAGTCTTTCACTCTTCATTCACTGACAGAACCTCACCTAAGAGGGCGGGGTAGGTGAGGGTACTACATTTGGTCTTTAATCTGAAGCTGGGGCTGAGGGGGTACCTGTGTGTCCTCCTCTTCATCGTACAGAGAAGTTGAGACCATTTCTTAGTTTTCTTTAGGTTCTTCCCTTTCTCCAGTACCACACCAGGGCCTAGCAGAGTCTCTCACACGCATGGGTACCTAACTGCCACTTATGCAAAATCAACTTTATAGCCACTGGGGACAAAAGAGGTACCTGTTCTTAGAACTTTATACTGCCATCTGCCAAGAATGTCAGAATGACCATACGAATCTGCAGTAACCATGTGAATGGCGCCCTCCGCAGCTGTGCAGAGAGCATAGCTTTCCCACCATAAGGTGCTATCTGTTTGATGAGTAAATAAAATCTGGCCCTAGCTGATGTGGTTCAGTGGATTGAGCGCAGCCTGCGAAGCTGGTTCAATTCCCAGTCAGGGCACATGCCTGGGTTGCAAGGCAGGTGTCCAGTGGGAGGCACACGAGAGGTAACCACACATTAATGTTTCTCTCTCTCTCTTTCTCCTTGCCTTCCCCTCTGTCAAAAATAAATAAGTAAAATCTTTAAAAATATATAAAATCTGATGCTTATCCTCAAATCTCATGTTTGCCAATAAATGGGGTTACCAGAAGTGCTAACAAGGAAAAAATATCTAAACGAACATTAACTATGTCCTTTAGGTGGAAGAGCCACCAAATAGTTAAAGCTCAAGTCAGCCAGATTCTGCCAGCAAGTGTATCTTGATTGATTTAATAAAAAAAGCAAGATTGATTTTTTGAAAAATAGATTTGAAATTAGCCATCGCTTAATGATTTTTCCTTGTGGAACTAGAAAGCTGCCAGTTGACAGAGTTTGCAGACACAGCGTCACCGTATGTCCTTGTAGCCATTTATGGTGAGGGCTGGACAGGGGACAGACGGCGTGTTGACTGTGAATCTGAGTCTGTGATGAAGGTTATGTGGCTGAGGAGAGCACCAAAAGCCAGGCGCCAGAAGGACCGCCAGGTCCAGTGAGTGGAAAGCTCGTTTTTCTAATTTGTCTGCCCACGGGTGATGTCTCTTTCTAATTCTCACAAGGACTGGTCCTGTGCAAGATATTCAAATTGTTTCCACAAAGCTGCGCCCAGTAACGGCAATTCTCTGAAACCGGCATCTCATGTGCGATCCACAAAGCCGAACACCCTGACTTATCTAATCATTACTTCTTTCCTTCTTTCGGTGTTCAATTATTTATAACCCCATAGGTCAATGAGACCTCTGCATTCTAAGCTCAGCACAGGGACTCTGTGAGCTGATATTTCTCCAGATTGTTCATTTTAACTCTCTGTGTCCCAGGAGACTGAACTTCTGGGGCAGCATCAAACAGGTTTCCTTGGCTCTGGTTTTCACCTGGGTGTAGCCAAACTGAGGCACCTGCTGACCACTGGCAGGCTGGAGGAAATAGGGAATGGGGCTTATTGCCCATGCTTCCTCCCTGTGGTCCACAGATGGGCAGTGTCCCTGTCATGCGTTGGATAGTGTGTCCCCATAATAGTCATACGTTGAAGCCCTGATGCCCAGAACCTCTGCACATGACTTTATTTGGAAATAGGACCTTTACAGAGGTAATTAAGTTAAAATACGTCATTATGATGAATCCTAATCCAATATTACTGGCGTCCTTATAAGAATAGGAAATTTGGACAAAGATACAATGCATAAAAAGACCATGTGAAGACACGGGGATAAGACAGCTATTTATAAGCCAAGAAGAGAGACTTCAAAAGAAACCAATCCTGTCAGCTTCTGGATCTTGAACTTCTGGCCTCTAAAATTACAAGAAAATAAATTTCTGTTGTTTAAGCCACCTAGTCACGGAACTTAGGGCATTCCGAACATACACAGTCCCTCTACCAAAAATCACAGGTGCGACCGTGCTCCCTGTCCTGGGGCCACATTCTCTCCCTGGGCTCGGGTCACTGCCCCCGCCCCTGCCCCCTCCCCACCCCCTCCCGTCCCTTGACCCCAGGCTTCAGGAATCAAAGGAAGGGTTCCCTGCTATTGCTGCCCTGTCACAGCTGCTTTCCCTTTGCTAACCGATTCTGTTGAACCCTCTTCAAGTACCGCATTGGAGCACCATGAGTTACTTGCAGTAACTCTGATCCACTTGTTTCCCTCACGATTTGCCTGAGTTGGTGCCCGAACATAATCCTCCCTAGCAGGAACAGACCAGCATGGTTCACTGGGTGAGGTGAATCCTTCTACCATCTTCCTGTGTAAACATTTTTTCTGGAATTCCCTGTGGTGAGACGCTATTGGAATATACAGCCTAGCAGTAAGCTCCGCAAAAATAGACACCGAACCCACGTAGCCAAGGCCACGCTGACGTAGTGCTGATGATTGAGACCGTAAGTGGTGGCTACCGTGAGAACGCTCTGAAAAGGGAAATTTAGAATTGTTTCCACCATTGTATAAATGTGTTTCTGTAAACACTGTTCTCCCTTAAAAATTCTGATATGTACAAATTTGAAAAACCGGAAAGTGGAATTTTTCTAAGTTATTTAAAAATCTTTCAAATGTGTCATTTCAGAGAACTTTGAACATCTATCACCTATCTATCTATCTATCTATCTATCTATCACGTATCTATCATCTACCTGTGTATCCATGTACTTACCTGTAGGAACAGTGCATTATTCAGGCTTTGCCTTTGACTTTCTCTGGGTTTGGCCAATGGGAAGCACTTTTTGATTAGATTATAAGAATGACTGATGCTAAGGAAGAGGGAAATTTATTAGTAGACTTTCAACAGAATCTTTTCATAGCTGGTGGATGTGACCAAAACTGTGAGTCACAACAGGGTAACGGCAGAGAACGGTGCCCTTCCTGTATTATCTTTGTGCCACCAGCGCACCAAAACCAAGCATCAAAACAAACTGTGCTTAGACTCAGACTTTTGGATCATATCAGAGAGTGGTAAAGCAAGCTTTCCAAGTGAAGCATATTTAGCTAGATCACATATAAATATAAAATGAGCACATAACATTGTTAGCATAGTAAAAGCAAAAAGGGTTTTTGTACCACTGAGAAAATAAACAACTTGATACTGTTTCATCTTTTAAAATTTTCTCTTTGTATGTTTTTAAACATGCATATTAGTTTGACATTACATGTATGTTTATAAATAAATATCAAATATTGAAAGAATCTGCTTAAAATCTTTTAATCTGGTAAACCACCCAAAAAACCAGGAGACCACAGAATATTAAAGTACAAGAATTGTAAAAAAAAAAAAATCCACTGTATCCAGAACCTTAGAATTTCTATCTTGTTCAAACTGGCTTTAAAGGACACAAAGTGGGAAGCAGAAAAAAGCCGACCTGGGGGACAGTCAGCACCTCCCAGCCTTCCCCCACGAGCCCGGAGAGCAGTATGCTCGTTCGGTTGAACTGCTACATCTCAGAAAGTTTTGGAAATATTTGGAATGTAGTGGGAGGCCCAAAGGACCACCCAGTAGTAAAAACCCAAGTGAAAATCTTCCAAAAACAACAGGGAGCAAAATGAGGGTCAACTCCTCCCCAGCTGCACCTCCTGGCCGACGCTGGGCAGGAGGGGGTCAGCCGTCTTGTCCAAGTCTGCCTGCATCTTGCATGCATTCCTGCGAGTCACAGAGGGCGTGAGCCTTGGAAAGCATGTTATCACAGTGTGTGATGTTGGGAGGTGACAGAAAACACCCCGGTTATGTCAATAGCCATTTAGACTAGACTAGGGGAAAATGCCCTGGAGCTCAACTCGGCATGCCTTCTCTCTAATGCCACCAGCAAAACAAGAAGCCTGCTCCAGGCACAGCTCTAGATGATATGTATATTTACTGCTTAGCCTTCCACGCAAAAGGCTATAAAAATACATCGGTGGAGTGGAGACGGCAGGATGGATTTTGATGTCAAAGCTGCTGCTTCTGATCTGTTTTCTGTTATTGTTGTTGTTACTGTTTTTCAGGACTCCTCACTGATTAAAATTAAAACCTGGCCACAAAACAGGGGACCTAGAGAGACATTCGCTTTCCCGCATCTCCACAGATGCGTCCTGTTGCTTCCAGCTTTTCTCCTCTGTCAAAAAAACAAAAGTCAATCAAGTAATTCTAAGATCTAATTGGCTTTATTAGGCGATTCCTGAACGGAGCAGCATCCCATGTAGCAACTGGAAAGGCACTCCGAGGGAGGGGCTGTACAAAAAAGCAGGTTTTTAGAGGAAGAAGGGTGTGGCAGGTATCAATGTAAGCAATGTCCAAACCTGTAAGAATTTTTATGAGTTTATTTGAGTCAAACTGACAATTGCCAAGAAGCAAACTCTCTACAGATTGAGAAAATGCTCCAGAGAATGGTGGTTTTTGCATCTTATTTTATACATTACAATCAAAAGAGCAAACATAAGTGGCTTACATGAAATCCATTAGTGATCGATTAGGGCAGAGGAGAAAGCAAAGCAGGGACACTTCTGAGACTGGATAAAGAGTAAAATGATAGACACGTGCCTCTTTTACACAGGTGGGTGCAGGACCATAACAACAGCGAGATAATTGGTGGTCTCCCTCTAATGTGGTGCTGGTGCTTTGAGAAGTCCAGAAAAAGGAAGTACTTTGACATTCCAAAGATATGTTATCATAGATGCAAAAAGACAATAAACAAGTTTATTTAAGGTAAAGACTGACTTTTGTCAGGGAAGATTCGAGCCTAGGATATGACTACCTGCCATGAACCACTTTTGGTTAATAAGTTTTAATTTCAGACCATCCTTTGTGCTCACTTTAGGTCTCTGAGTCTGTAAGGCTGCCTGCCACACAGGCCCCTTCTGAGCTTGTCAGGTTAGTATGCAGCCCCTTTTTCCATCCACATAGGGGAGTGGTTAGCACAAGAAAAAAGAATTACTTTTAGACCAAGACATCTTTTATTGGTGGTGGTGGGGAGGGGTCGGCAGGTTGTCATGCACATTGCCTCTTCCTCCCACTGGTGATGGGAAGGGGGGCAGATGGAGAGGGCTCACGTGACACGTGACCTCATCGATTTTAACCTGAAAATTCCTGACTGGTTAAGATTACATTTCTGGTGATGGAGATCAAAACTGATTAGGCCAGGTATTTAAGTCTAGATTTGGTATGGGCTTTAGCACAAGTGATGCCATCTGGGGCCTGTGGTTTTCTCTTTAACACCTTAAAGGCAGGATGAATCTAAATCACCGTCTTAGCACTGAAGGGTACACCAAAGCAGTTTTGTCTCCCTGTAGAAGCCTTTAAAAGAGATTACCTAAATGCCTGAAGAAGCCAGCCTACCTTGCAATTATCTAAAAGGAGTTACCGGCTGATGTTAACAAGGCATCCTTTCTGCTACCCACGTTCAATCCTTTCTTTGTGAAATAGATACCAGTGGTTTGTTGTTGCTTTGTTCTCAGCTTCCATTAAATGGTGGTCTGATTAGAAATTAGAAATTAACGGCATTTTGTAATCTAGGGGAGGTAATCCCATCCCTAAATTTTGCTAAACTCCATCATCCAGCCTCCTACTCAGCTCACAGGGGCCCTTCTACACCCCAAGAACCTCCAGCTGAATGCAAGAACAGACTGCTCTACCACAACTTAGTAGAGCCAGTGCTGGCAGATGCTGCCATCTTACATGACTGTGACCTTCAAACTGGGTTTCCCTTCTTTGCACTCCTGACTCCAGACTAAGGTCATGTGCTCCCAAATCATGTTTCCAAGATCATCTTCCAAATGGAGGCATTGTAACCACAGAACCAAGTCAAAATGGTCCTATCCTGTTTAAAAAGATACTGAGTTGTTTTTCAGCCAAGACTGAAAGTTATACAGCTGAGGTGCATGCAGAGGAGGGAACTTTGGCCTCGAGCTGCACCCAGAACCAAAGTCTCACCCTGCACCTCCCCCCACCACCAAGGAACCCAACCAAAGGACCAGGACATAACAGGAATTTCAACACTGGAACCCTTTCAGAAGCCAAGAGTCCATTGTCCAAGAAAATCCAGTGTTGACACCCCTTTATCATAAATGGCCAAGTTCCAAATTCCTTCAATTAAAACGCCTCACCAGCACTTCCGCATACCTGTTCTCTAGCTTATTAAAAGCCTTGGCCACACTCCAAACACTGACGTGTAGAGAGATGGTCTTTCAAAGCGTCGGGCTCACAGACCACGGTCTGTAACATCACTTGTCATTTACTCCACATGCCACACTCCAGCAAAGCCAGACTTCGCAAAAAATGAAGCACACACTTTAATTCATTCGGCTTTTTGAAAAATGAAGGTGAGGCCTTGACTTACTGAGGTTTGCCTACCCTGCTCTATAATGCCAACAGATTATTAGGCCTGTGGCAGCCTTGTACTCCATGTTTTGTGTCTGGGCCATTCCTATCTTGGCTGGAGAGCTAAGAGTGGAATTTTAACTATGAATTTCCTTGTGTTCAACAGGCTAAAGTCAAAAGGCCACATTCTACATCAGATTTGCATGAACAACCTCCACTGGAGTTACTCATGTATGTGTATCTCAGGCACTGTTAAACAACATTCTTTTTAAAAAATCTCTTTTGATGTGCATGTGGGAGAGTGAAACAGCATGTGTAAATTAATTAAAAAATTCACTCAGTTTGAGGAAGTGTTTTGTTTAAAAGGGCACAAAGCCATCCTGATGATCAAATCTATCTTTATACACACCAACCACCGCGCTTCTCCAAGCTTGTCCTGGAGGCCTCATTAGCTTGGGCCTGTCTGGTTATTCATGGGGCAGCTGTGGTAGAGTGGAGTACACAGCAGGCCTGGACCCAGAAGAAGCAAAACCAAGTCCCAGCTCTGATAATCTTTCCCTGTATCTTTTCGTCTGTAAACTGTTGACTTTTGTAAAGTTACTGTGTAAGTTCAGTACACAATGGGTGTTAATTTTGTATTTTGACTGTTATATAAGCAAAAAATGGAAACAAAAAAAGCCTAATTTTTTTTTAAAGATTTTATTTATTTATTTTTACAGAAGGGAAGGGAGGGAGAAAGAGAGGAAGAGAAACACCAGTGTGTGGTTGCCTCTTGAGCACCCCCTACTAGGGACCTGGCCCACAACCTAGGCATGTGCCCCAACTGAGAATCAAACTGGCAAACCTCTGGTTCGCAGGCCAGCGCTCAATCCACTGAGCCACACCAGCCCGGGCACAAAAGTCTAGTATTGATGGAGATAGTAAGGAGACACTTATAGTCTAACAATGGTAGTTCGAGTATAAATCGGTATAACTCCTTTGGAAAGCAATTGCAATGCATACTGATAATGATGAAGACTTAAAATTGTCTCCTTTTATTTAATAATTCTACATTTGAGAATTTGTCATAGGAAAATACAAAAAATAGTAAGGGGAAACCTCTTTGAGTAATGATTTTATTCATAGCATTTTTTTTGTCATGGGAAAACAAGTGGAAACAACCTAAATTTTAAGCAAATAAGAAAATGTTTAAGTGTATTATTACATGCTTATGTAATGCTTAGATTAAATTCTTATAATGAATAAAGTGAATAAAAATGGGTTCAAAATACATATTCTATACAATTATATCTTTGTACCAAAAAAAAGAAAAACATACAAAAAACCAACATGAGCATTAAAAAGAATTGGAAAGAAATAGACCAAAAGTTTCAACAATAATAGGTAAAAGAAAACCAGAAGATACTTTGGATAAAAGCACTATATGAAGTTTTGTCCCTATTTGCATTTCCTAATACCTTATACATAGATGACGGTATATAATAGTGAATGTTTTTAAAGTGTTATACCTTAGTTCCTAATTAACTAGAACATTCTGTTCAACTAACTTTTCAACTAATCCAAGCTTTACCTTAATTAGCTCTGCAAAATAGTTTTGAGATATTTTTTCCAGTGGTTTATTCTTATTGTTCCATCCAACTATCTGTAAGATCATAGACATTCAGGAACTAGCGTGTTTGGCTTTTGGTCAAATAGCAAATCTTGGATTTAGCCATTGAGTGTTACAAGGCGCAACATCAAAGGAATTTTCCAATGTTGTTCCCTGAATACAGCCTGACCCAAGTCATTTGATCCTCAAGAATGCTGAGGAGTGAGCAGCAGCGGGTGATGGATGCCCATGGCAGGGGAGCCAATGTATATATTTCCATCAACAGGAGAATAGATGCAAGCCAAACCAGTGAGGGGTAGCATGCTGTAAATGTAGACAGCAGTTTTGAAGGAAAACTTGCCAGCATTTCATAGTGAATTGTGCATAAGAAGGGGGATACAATGAGTCAAACCTCATTAATTTACAGAAATAGAGCAAAGCATTCAAAATAGGCAACTACACAGATACCCGATTCTCTAACCCACTAACGTAACTTTTATTGCCTTCAGATGAAAGCTAACTTTCATGGGGTTTTTGTGACCACATAAAATGTCATTTTGTGTTCCTAGCATGTCCACAGGCCTTGCAACATCTCCCTTGTGAGCAGAGCACCACACTCTGCGCACAATGGGGCCATCCCGATTGGAAACAGAAGACAGTCTGTGTTATGGCAACCCTTAGAGGAAATAAATTTGGCAGAAAAGGAATAATATCTTTATGGCAGACACTGAGTCCATTTTCAAGTTTCAAAAAGAAGTGTTTCCTCACATCTGAGTTCACTTAAAGAGCACAAGAGCAATCATGCACCACAATGGCAGGGAATGAAAAGCCCCTTGAGGGCTTATGCAATTACAAGTTAGAAATGAAAGTTGTTTTAAAAATCTTCTAATACTTCATCACACACAAGACATACATTCTTTATGGATAAGGAGACAGTTCAGAGAGGTTATGAATTTTTCTGATATCACACAGCCAGGAAATGGTAGAGTCAGGATTCAGATCCAGGCCTCTTGGCTTCTTGCTCTTACTTCTGTGCCACTCAAGTACCACAGGGCTTGGAAGCTACCAAATCTGCACCAGTGCTGTTTATCAAACGTTCAAGGAGCAGTGTAGCATGACCTTGGAAAAGTCAACTAATCTCTCTGAACCTCAGGTTCCTGTATAAAGCAAGATCACAAACCCAACCCCACGACATGGTGGTAAGAATTAAATGAGACAATGCCCCTCAGTGCTGAGAAGCGGTCCTGGCACACCACGGAAAATCAATGGACAGTGTCAGCCGGTACTACCATACCACTTCCTGGAAGGCTGGCTGAAATTCCTGAACTTGCAGCCTCAGCCTGGAAAAGATTGTGATCAAAACACTTCATCCTGCTTCACAAAAGCTTTGTGGATGTCTCTGTCCTCAGCTGTGCCCAACTGAAATAAATCAAATCCAATCTGCACCATTTAGTGCTTGGCACCATTTTTAATACAAATCTCATCAGTTTTTATTTTCATTTTCTAGTTTACCCAAATGAGCCATTTTTACAGCCTTGTGACTTTAAACCAAAGCTGCCAATAAAATAGACTTATACTGAAAACATCGGGATCCTTCGGAAGGAATATAAATATAAGCCCCCATGATACAGGAAAATCTGATGAGAGTTTGGTCATTGACTTGGATGCCAGCTCAACTCTAAACTTGCCCAGTACTATTTTGGGGTATTAAAATCTATATGTGCTTAATATCCCAGCAGCCCTGCCATCCATTAGGTTTGAATGTCCTTTATGGAATGAACTTGATCCTCCCGCCTTACTTTTGGTCTCTCTCCAGAGAAGCTAATGCACTGGCATAGTTCTGCCATTTGTCAGCCAGAAGTCTGGTTACACATTTGCTCGTCAATCTAAACCTAACCTATTCTCATACGAGCACTTGGGGTTTCGTGTAAATCAACCAGACGTTCTGTCATTCACCGGCAATATCTCTCCATAGTATTCTACACCCATGTGCCTTCATGAAATATTTCACTATGTTTGTGGAAGAAATATTCAAATGAATGTGATTTTTCAGGAATGGTGACACCAGAATGTTATCAATCCGTTCATTACCACAAGGATAAATGGTATTTCTGCCAAAGACTTCTGATAGCCGGTACTGTAATGAATCTCAGCACTTTCTGAAATGAAAGGTCTGCCCTGAGAGGTAAGTGGTATCATGCATGACTAACAAAACGCAAACCCAAATTTCGGAGCTAAGCTTGCCTTGTCAGTGTGATTGATCGCTTCTGACAGCATACTGCCTTAGGAAGTTCATAATGTTATTTCTACTCTCTTGATGTTAACATCCAGGTAAGGCTGACCCCACCGTTTGTAAAAGGGCAGATCCTTATTAACTCAGCATGTTTCATTGTGATTTTTCTTACATTTGAAATCACACACACTTTAACAGTTGTACTTTAAATGTCTGCTATGGTATATTAAGGATAATATTTCATAGAATTATTAGTTCATCTTCCAGTGAAATATTTTAATATTCAGTTGAATAGTCTCTTAAGAAGCCTTTTAAGATATTTGTTTCTGATCATGGTGATTAACTGTTAATGTTTTTTAGATAGGTGATTTGGCTCTAGCCTTCACTTGCTCTTTCGGTATTTTAAGAGGCACAAAGCGAATAAAGAATTGAGAACTTAAACAGAGAAATGAATATCAGTTCTCATTGACATGTGCGTGGCACTGGGTCAGTGAACTTCAGTGTTTCTGAATTGTAAAGTGATGTTTTAACATATAGCTGACTCACGAGAACTATGGAGAAAGCAAAGAGGGGAGGCTCCCAATCTAACACGTCTACAGGGAGTGCATTTTACTCCTACAAGTGTCTGAAAACGCCTGCTATTACTATTCACTTCGAGCCCTGGAAGTGTGATTATCTGTGCTGCAAAAAAAAATCCGATATTTGTGAAAAGTTATTAATCCAAATACTGCATCCTCTAAAATTAAAGACTCACTGATAGAGCTATATCATATTGACTCTCAAAAATGCCTAAAATGAGCAGAATATAGATTCTAGTCAGAGAGTAATTTTGGATTCAGAACAGGCTCAGCAGATCATAAAATTTTTCAGTACTGGATTTCAGACATTAAGGCATTTGGTCATATTATAAAGATTAGTGTCTAGTTAAGCACAGTTCTGTGCCTTAGTGCCATTCAGAAATGCTTTTCTCCTCTTCATTCCTGTTCTTTCTGGTGCGAGCCTTTTTCTCTCTCTGACTTCCTCCCTCTAGTGTTTACTGGATGAAGCACAGGAACTAAAGCTCCATTTACAAACAAAAAACATTATTACAACCTCTGTTTTCCCCAGTTACCACATGCTAAAGCAAACTTACCACCAGATGTTTTGACATGAATTCTGAGTGACTTTTTTATCTGAGAGTCTCAAAGTTAGATTTTCGTATTCCAACTTCAGATCCCAAGAGGGGTCACTGACTTCCTCTACTCTGTTAAGGTTAGACTCCTTCTCTGCCTTTGAACCCTTATGTTCTACTTGTTTTTATTATGATACACAAAGGGGGCAAAGATTCTCTAATGAACTAAAGTACGCGAGCAGACATTTCTTTGGCATATTTTCCAGGGGTAGAACTTATACTTCGAATCTTCTAGGTTACCCAAGAGGTTCATGATATTTTTGACTCAAAAGAAAAGTGATTAATTTTTAATAGCCTTACAGACATTGTTGGCTTATTTTCCTCCACAGAAGTCCTTAGTCAAACTAGGAATAGAATTGCTTATGGGCACTTCTTTAGAGAGAAGAAAATATACTTTCAAAGTTGTTAGCTGCCATTGCTGCTACTTTGGAAACCAGGCACAGCTGATTGTCAGAGCTAACTATAGACCAGGGTCATCTGAGGATCCATGCAGCCAGCTCACAGGGACGGCACCCATACCTTGCCAGAGTGCATGGGCCTGCCAGTCCAGCCAGCCCAGCCCAGGGGCTATTTTCAGTTGGAGTTCCCACAGAAAGGCCCTTGCCTGTCCTTCATGCTGCTGGCATTTGATTTTACACCTAACCATTCTGAACCATAATTTTCTCTATACTCTGACTTCTTCTCTCCATCACAACATCCTACCTTTTTGAGACCCCCCCATAGGAGGTTGATAAATGTCAAGGTAAAATGTTAAAATTGATCTTTTGCTTAAGAACAAAAGCCTCATCCACATATACACTCTGCTACATCAAACTACTTCAATCAAGTGCCTGAGCAGCAAAGCTCAGGCTTATGTAGCTTCTCTTCCTCACTGGAGCCCTCCACCCACCAACCTCCAGTCTTTGCCAGGCCTTCTCCATTCAGTTGCCTAAGGACCTGGTGTTGACGCTGTCCTCGTCCACGCCCGCTGTCATTGCGTTTCATCCACTTTTGCCTAGACTGCTGGAATAACTTACCAGCCAAACTCTCTGCCTCCAACTCACCAACATTCTGCCATCAGTTATCTTTCAAAATTACAGATCAGAATGCATTGCTCTTCTGTTTAAAATTCTTCCATGGTTCCCCACAACATAAATTTCAAACTCCCTACACTGGCAGTCAAAATTCTTCAAGAACCGGAGATGCCTGCCTACTTTTCAAGGCTCGTCTCTTATCATTTCCTTGACGCCATCTTTCCATCCCTCCCTTCATCATATAAATACACCCTATACTTCGGCCAAACTAAATATTTACTCTTCCACAATCCATCATGCTCTTCCATGTGTCTAGATCTGCCTAGTGACCTCATCTACCTAACAATCTTCTATATTTCTTCCATCAAGATTTAGTTGAGCATCATCTTTTCGATGGAGCTTTCCCTGGCAGTCTTCAAATCTCCCAACACAGCTTACACACACACACAGTCCCACCATCTATGATGCTCCATAGGCCAGTTCTTGTGTCACTATACATGTACACACACACACATATTTTGGACTCTCCCACAAGCTGTGAGACTTAAATGTAGGAACCTTATATTATTGATTTTTGTGTTCCCAACATCCAGTGCTATACTTAAATTAAGTATATGATAAGCTATATAAGAAGCACAGTCCAACTCTGGAAGACTTCAGAACCAAGGGGGCTGTTAAAATTGCGACGGACACTATGCACAGCTCATGCTGTATGCCTCTAGGCTGTCCCTTCTCTCACTTACATCCCTTATATTCTCTGTTCATTTCTGCAAGTCCTCAGCTTGGATCTAGGCCTAACTTGATAACCTTGACTTCAAGTTCTTTTATCAGCACACTTTCCACATTTGCCTTTCCAGGTTAGAGGCTTTTCTCATGGAGTTTTTCCTCAAAGCAAATACTTCTTTAAGAGGCTGCTGAGGTTTAACTAATCTATGCTTACCTTAGGTGACATTTGGGAGTCACAGTTCATGACCTACAGTCTTCTCTGCATCTCCCTATCACACCAAATATCAACCCTTCTTAAGTTCTGCTCAAAGCTTAGACACTTGTGGATCCCTCACCAACCGTGAAAAATTGACTCCCAGAAAAAATTTTGACCATAAAACTCTTTTCAAATCTGGCTAGACTCTATATCTAAATTTCTCTTACTCTTCATCTATATAAACTCTCCATTTTTTTTATTATCTCATTTTTTTTTAAAAGTTGATAAGCATATATATGCCACACCTGGGATGGAGGCAGTGAACAACACAAATGCAGCCCTTCCCCCCAAAACTAGCAATCCAGCTGTTTTTTCATTGTCCCTTGAATCTTACCAATATACAGGAATCTGTATGCACCAAATATTCTCCCATCTACTACTCCTTTGGGCCTTTCTGAACTCATATTTTCATTAAGGCTTCCTGTGAATCTTCCTACCTAGGTCTGGTGGTGTCTCTTACAGCAGGCTTTATTATGATCTAGCTAAAGGATCGTATGTAAGGGCGATGCACAAAGAACCAATGCTGATCTTTTTTTAAAATATATTTTATTGATTATGCTATTACAGTTGTCCCATTTCCCACCCTTTATTCCCCTCCGCCCTGCACACCCCCTCCCACCCACATCCCCCCCACCTTAGTTCATGTCCATGGGTCATATATATAAGTTCTTTGGCTTCTACATTTCCTATACTATTGTTAAACTCCCCCTGTCGATCTTCTACCTACCATTTATGCTTCTTATTCCCTGTACCTTTTTTCCCTCTCTCCCCACGCACTCCCCCAGCGATAACTCTCTCTCCATGTGATCTCCATTTCTGTGATTCTGTTCCTGTTCTAGTTGTTTGCTTAGTTTGCTTTTGTTTTTGTTTTAGGTTCAGTTGTTAATAACTGTGAGTTTGTTGTCATTTTACTGTTCCTATTTTTTATCTTCTTTTTCTTAGATAAGTCTCTTTAACATTTCATATAATAAGGGTTTGGTGATGATGAACTCCTTGAACTTGACCTTATTTGGGAAGCACTTTATCTGCCCTTCCATTCTAAATGACAACTTTGCTGGATAGAGTAATTTTGGATGTAGGCCCTTGCCTTTCATGACTTGGAATACTTCTTGCCAGCCCCTTCTTGCCTGCAAGGTTTCTTTTGAGAAATCAGCTGACAGTCTTATGAGCACTCCTTTGTAGGTTACTGTCTCCTTTTCTCTTGCTGCTTTTAAGATTCTCTCTTTATCTTTCATCTTGGGTAATGTAATTATGATGTGCCTCAGTGTGTTCCTCCTTGGGTCCAACTTCTTTGGGACTCTCTGAGCTTCCTGGACTCCCTGGAAGTCTATTTCCTTTTCCAGATTAGGGAAGTTCTCCTTCATTATTTGTTCAAATAAGTTTTCAATTTCTTGGTCTTCCTCTTCTCCTTCTGGCACCCCTATGATTTGGATGTTGGAAGTTTTAAAGATGTCCTGGAGGTTCCTAAGCCTCTCCTCATTTTGTTTGAATTCCTGTTTCTTCATTGTGTTGTGGTTGAATGTTTCTTTCTCCCTTCCGGTCCACACCATTGATTTGAGTCCTGGTTTCCTTCCCATCGCTGTTGGTTCCCTGTACATTTTCCTTTATTTCATTTAGTATAGCCTTCATTCTTTCATCTAATTTGTGACCACACTCAGCCATTTCTGTGAGCATCCTGATTACCAGTGTTTTGAACTGTGCATCTGATAGGCTAGCTATCTCTTCATTGCTTAGTTGTATTTTTTCTGGAGCTTTGATCTGTTCTTTTATTTGGGCCATTTTTTTTTGTCTCAGCACACCTGTTATGTAGTAAGGGGTGGAGCCTTAGGTGTTCACCAGGGCGGGGCAATCACGTGGCTACGTTCTGATGCTGTTTGTGGGGAAGGGTCCGAGAGGGAACAATGCTGCTTGCTCCGCTTTCTGCTGGTTTTCAGTCACTTCCCCTGCTACCCACAGTCAAATTGGGCCCTTCTGGTGCTGATTCCCCAGGTGGGTGGGCTTGTGTATGTTCTAGGACCCTGTGGGTCTTTCCAATGAGCTCTCCTGTGAGGCTGGGAGTTTCTCCTGCTGCCGTCGCCTCAACACCCACAGGTGTTTTCAGTCAGAGGTTTGAGGCTTTATTTCCCCGCGCTGGGATTCTGGGTTGCCTGGTCTGTTTTGCTCCCCAGTTCTTTCTCCCAGTTTATCCACACGTGGGTGTGGGACCACCCAGTCTGCCAGCCACCACCTTGCCCAATCCGCCAGCTGCACCGTGCCTACCCCAGTCTGCCAGCCGCCTTGCTGTGAGTCCTCTCCGCCCGGTTGCCTATCTCTGCCTCTCCTACGGGTCTGGATGAATGTTTCTTCTTTAATTCCTTGGTTGTTGGATTTCCATACAGTTTGATTTTCTGTCAGTTGTGGTTGTTTTTTGTTTTTAAATTTGTTGTTGTCCTTCTTTTGGTTGTGCGAGGAGGCACCGTGTGTCTACCTACGCCTCTATCTTCCCAATGCTGATTTTAAGAAGATTTCTAGTGGTATCTCCAAGGGCTCTGTCATACCTATAATTGTATCAATTGGAGTTTTGATAGACATACAAAGGGCAGGCTTACTCCTCGTGTGAACAACATGAAGCTGGATGGGTAAGAAAGATATCCAACCACAGAATCAAGATGTATTAGTTACTTCTTTTCCTTTTTTTAATCATTTTTTATTGTTATTCTATTACAGTTGTCCCAATTTTCCCCTCTTGCTCGCCTGCCTCCGCCCATCCCACCTCCCTGCTCCCACAGTCAATTCTCACCCTGTTGTCCATGTTTGTGGGTCATTCATACATGTTCTTTGACTAGTCCCTTCCCCTTCTTTCCACCATTATCTCCCTATTCCTCCCCTTTGGTCACTGTCAGTCTGCTCCATGTTTTCATGACCATGGTTCTATTTTGTTTGTTAGTTTATTTCATTCATTAGATTTCTTTTATAGGTGAAATCATATGGTATTTGTCTTTCACCAACTGGCTTATTTCACTTTGCATAATATTCTCCAGTTCCATCCATGCTGTTGCAAAAGGAAGGAGTTCTTTCTTTCTTTCTGCTGTGTACTATTCCATTGTATAAATGTACCACAATTTTTTTATCAACTCATTTACTGATGGGCACTTAGTCTGTTTCCAGAACTTGGCTATTATATATAGTGCTGCTATGAACATAGGGATGCATAAGTGCTTTTGAATTGGTGATTTGGGATTCTTAGGGTATATTCTCAGCAGCAGAATTGCCAGATCAAAAGGTAATTCCATTTTTAGTTTTTTGAGGAAAGTCCATACTGTTTTCCACAGCGGCTACACTAGTCTGCATTCCCACCAACAGTGCACTACTGTTCCCTTTTCTCTACATCATCACCAGTACCTGTTGTTTGTTGATTTATTGATGATAGCCATTCTGACTGGTGTGAGGTGTTATCTCATTGTGGTTTTAATTTGCATCTCTCTGATGGCTAATGATGTTGAGCATCTTTTCATATGTCTATGGGCTATCTGTATGTACTCCATGGAGAAGTGTCTATTCAGGTCCTTTGCCACATTTAATTGGATTGTTTGTCTTCCTGGTGTTGAGTCATATGAGTTCATTATATATTTCGGAGATCAAACCCTTGTCCAATGTACTATTGGCAATTATGTTCTCCCGTACAGTTGGTTCCCTTTTCATTTTGATGATGGCTTCATTAGCCATGCAGAAGCTTTTTAGTTTGATATAGTGCCATTTGTTTATTTGTTCCTTTGCTTCCCTTGCCCTGCAGATTTATTGGCAAATATATTGCTATGTGGGATATCTGAAATTTTCCTGCCTATGTTTTCCTCTAACAATTCTATGGTGTCACAACTTATATTTAAGTCTTTTATCCATTTTGAGTTTATTCTGATGTATGGTATAAGTTGGTGGTCTGGTTTCATTTTTTTGCATGTACTAGTCCAGTTCTCCTATCATCATTTATTGAAGAGGCTATTTTTGCTCCATTTTATGCTCCTGCCCCCTTTGTTGAATATTAATTGACCACAGAGATATGGGTTTATTTCTGAGTTCTCTATTCTGTTCCATTGATCTATGTGTCTGTTCTTACACCAGTACCAGACTGTTTTGATTACTGTGGCCTTATAGTAAAATTTGATATTAGGTATTGTGATCCCTCCAACTTTGTTCTTCTTTCTCAAGATTGCTGAGGCTATGCGGGGTCTTTTTTATTCCATATAAATTTTTGAAATATTTGTTCTAGACCTGTGAAATATACCATTGCTATTTTAATAGGAATTGCATTGCATCTATAGATTACTTTGGGTAGTATGGAATTTTAATGATGTTAATTCTTCCAATCCATGAACATGCTACATACTTCCATTTATTTGTGTCTTCCTTAATTTCTTTCTTCAGTGTTTCATAGTTCTCCAAGTATAGGTTTTTTTATCTCCTGGTTAAATTTATTCCTAGATACTTTATTTTTCTTGTGGTTATAGTAAATGGGATTTTTTTCCTAGTTTTTCTTTCTGATATTTCATTGTTTATGCACAAAAATGCCATTGATTTCTGAATATTGACTTTGTATCCTACTATTTTGCCAAATTCACTTTTTAGGTTGAACAGTTTTTTGGTGGAGCCTATAGAGTTTTCTGTGTATACCATCATGTCCTCTGTGAATAATGACAGTTTTACTTCCTCCTTTCCAGTTTGGATGCATTTTATTTCCTTTTCTCGTATGATCACAGTGAGTAGAACTTCCAGTGCTATGTTGAATAAGAGTGGTGAAAGCGGACACCCTTGTCTTGTTCCTGATCTTGAGCGGAAAGCTTTTAGTTTTTGCTCATTCTCTTATATGGTTTTTATTATGCTGAGGCATGCTCCCTCTATTCTCACTTTGC